>JAXQQM020070906.1:0-84638 GCA_034641835.2 Pinus albicaulis
CACTATCCGTCATTATAATCAATATTCGTGACGGACCTTGAATGTCACCACAACACATACTTTCGGCGACACCACCTTTGGTGACGTTCATTTTTTTGGTGACGGAGGCTATTGTTTGTCACCATTGCTCATATGAAATGGTGAATGTCACTATCCGTCACTATAAATCATTATTGGTGACAAACCTTGAATGTCACCACAACACCTATAATTATCATGTTTCATGTCATTTGAAGGTTTTCCATAATAATTTTCAAATTTTCTTTAGTATTTTCCATATGTGACTCTGTTTTCTATACTTTGGACTTATCTTGCAAAAAGTATGAGATACTAGGAGTTGGATATCCATAAAGGGCCTTAAATGGGGAAATTTTAGTAGATGTGTGATAGGTAGTATCATATTACCATTATTCCTTGATGAACCCACTTCATCCATTAAGATTTCTTTTCTAAAGAGTAACATTGTAGATAACCTTAAAAACATTTGTTAACTATTTTGTTTGACCATTTGATTGTGTTTGATATGTAGAACTCATGGCAGCTAGTGTTTCTCCACTCATATTAAATAATTATTTCCAAAAGTTTCTTGTTACTATTACTTTAGGAAAACCATGAATACTATGAATTTCTTTCACGGACACTTCTGCCACTTGGCTTGTTGTTTATGTACTTTGAGCTCTACAAAAAAAATCTACAAAATTTGTCTATATAAATGACCACAAAAATGTAATACTTACCTTTATATTTCAGTAACCCTGTAATAAAGTCTATTGATATATCTTCTAGTCTTTGAATATGTATGTGGAATGGTTGAAGTAACCCTAGATATTTTACTATCTATCTTTTATTTATTATGTAAACCTGACCTTCTCTTACAAAATTTTGCATATCTTTCTTCATTCCTTCCAAAAATATATTTTTTGATCCTTTGAGATGTTTTAAGGAACCCTGCGTCCTACCATCAGAGAGACATGGGAATCCCTTAATATTTGTTTATTCAAATATGCTTGCGTGCATAAAAATATTCTACATTTGCACCAGAGTATATCTCTCTTTCACTCCCAATGCTCCATAGAGTTCATCCCATCCTTTATAAATTTTAGTTTTTGTTTAGTACTATTGTCATTTTTCCATTATGGCGAGCTTCTTCTAGCCACCTAGGAATAGAAAATGTAATTGGATATAAATTTGAGGCCTCTTCTATTTTAGAAAGAGCATCATGTACTAAATTTTCCTTACCCTTTTTGCGGATTATCTCAAAATTAAAAATTTGCATTTTTTCTCCTCATTTTTGTTAATCTTCCAATGAAATCCATAGCTTCAAAAAATAATTTATGCTATCATGGTATATCTTGACTTTAAAGTACCTCCCAGTGATATACTATCCCCATTTTTTATTGCATGTAATATTGCTTCCATTTATTTTTCATACGTAGATTTCACCAAATATTTTCTTTGAATTCCTTGCTTTTAAAAGCCAATGATGTCCCTTATTGTGTTAATGTTACGTAAATTACTTGTCCTAGTGCCTCACACTCTACTATGAATGTTTTACCAAAAGTAGGTGCAATCGATGTTGGTGTAGAAGACATGGCATCCATTAAAAGAGAGAATGCCAAAGTAGCCTCATCATTCCATATAAATGATATTTTCTTCAAGAGATATGTGAGTGAACTTGAAATGCATGCATAATTATTAACAAATTATCAATAATATCATGTAAGTCTAAAAAATCTTCTAAGAACCTTGATTTTCTTAGGAATAGGTCATTTTGTAATAGCTTGCATCTTTTGAGGCTCCAACTTCACTCCTTCCTTTAAAACAATATGAACCAAATACTGGAATTCTTATTTCCCAAAAGCACATTTGGATATTTTTACATAAAAATGATTGTTCTCAATAATTTATATAACTTTTCCACATGTTTAGTGTGGTATTCCCATGATTTATTATAAATATGTGTATTATCAAAGAAAACCAACACAAATTTTATAAGATGGGATCAAAAAAAATTGTTCTTAAGTCGAGCCCGCCGGACTTCAAACGGCGATAAACCATAATTCAAACCAAATTCGCGTTCCAAAATAGCCTGCTGACGTCGGCCAATTTTGTGATGCGAAAACCAATTGAATTCCGCCCTAATCTTTTTCGGGTCCGAATTTGGGCTGGTGTACGGAGGGAGAGTTGTGACGCGAATTTCTTATCAAATTCACCCTAATATTTTTCGGGTCCGGATTTCCACTGCGCGAGCGGCCCAAACAAAGATCCGCTCCAATCAATTTCTGCCATGTGTCCTCAATCAAATGTTGCCCTGTTCCCGGATGCGGGTGCATTCGATGGCGTTTAAGGCGATGGGACATGGATGTGGCAATTTCATATCAATCGCATTAAGTTTTAACGTTGTTCAATTAAGTTCCAAGGTTTTCACATCAAATCGCATTAAGTTTTAACACTGTTCAAGATCGGACCTCCACTCCTGTTAGCGATTCCACATGCTCCAATATGATCCGGCCTTCGGCTCTCATTAATGATCAAAGATTAATTATGACGGGCGTCCTTCGATTGCATTGCAGTCGGGTCGATAAAATGGCATTTCGCTATGGTTTTTCAGACGAGCCGGTTGCTGGGTTACACTGCCTGCTCACTGTGACGAGAAGGAGAAGTGGCCAGCTGAACTGCTGCGTAGACCTTGCTGCATATCTGCATTTCTCTCGGTCTGGTCCTTGTCTGTCTTCCTCTGTTTCTTGGAATTCTGCTTCTCCGTCTCCTCTTGTGCCCACTGCTGAGACTGCACCCATGCCTCGCCTGCGTCAAAGGATGCGTTGCCGCAGGGGGAGCACTAGAGCTCAACCCCTGCGCACTCCCTCCATCCCCTCAACCGAGTCGTCTTCCCAGTCCAGTGATTATCACGCAAGTCGCTATCCAGATACTAGAAGTGGGCGGGGTCGGGTTCTAGGATCTGGCCACCGTATGGGCTCCCCTGCTCCTCATTTCCCCACCGCTTCACCTTCTCCCACAACGCGCACTACGCTTTTTTCCTTTAATTTCTCTCTGAACCACCCACGAATCATAGCTTCAATTACTGTGGTTTTCCATGAGGAGGCCCAAATGGAAGAACAATGCACCCGTCTGGCGGGTCTGAGCTCAGAAAAAGCCGGCCAGCATTCGGGCCTTCAGGAGGGGAGCAGTGGCATGACTATGGAGGTAGCACCTAGCGATCCTGGACCTTCCGAAGGATGGTGCCGAATCGTCGAGGAGCCGGAGGAGTAGTTTGGTTAATTTTTTTTTCTTGCTTCGCGGCCCACTTAATTGGGCTGCTTTTAGATTATATTACTGTGCTGGACCTCTGTAATATTTTTGAATTCTATAAACGTTCAAGACTGGTTTCCCCGTATGAGGGCAGTCTTCTTAATTTTTTGATTTTTTGATGACAAATTTGCCATGAGTCTGGGCAATGTTTTTGACTTCGGTGTAATTTTATTCCCACTGTTAATAGATTAACTTTACTTAGAAAAAAAAATGTTGCCTTGTTTCTATTTTAAACCTGTTTTTTGAAATACAAAGCCATGTTTATATGATTTTTTATAGTCGAAGCGCTGCGGGGTGGTTTATTATATTAATATTTCACGGTCGAATTATGTTCATAACAATTGGAAAAAAAATGTTGTTTTGTTTCTATTTTAAACCTGTTTTTTGAAATACATAGCCATGTTTATATGGTCTACGTATTATACTCTTTCTCTGTATATCTACAGGAACCTTTTTGCTATGAACAGGGTGGATGTTGTAGCGGGCTACTAATGGAAACAAGCAAGCCTAAACCTTACATCTCGGATGCAACAGATGGTTACCAATTTTGGAATCAAGCGAGCCTGGTTTTCTGCAGATGGTTTTTATTTCCGGGAACAAGCGAGCTAGAACATACAATCGACCCTGGGTTTATACATATTTTTTCTCTATCATGGATGCTTTTTGTGTGAGGCGTATATCAACAGTACATGTCTCTGCACATTTCCTGTATCCGCTTTATGATACTATTTTATGTGTTGACAGGTTATCACTCTGCCTTCAAAACTAGCGATGTTGGTTTATTGATATGGTATGATGGTCTTTTTATATTTTGGACATATCACACTCCTCACATGATTAGCGTTTTTCTCTGTTCAAGGATTTTTGGTACTTTAATTTGTATTTGGAACAATGGACGTCGGTACTCTATATGTTGCTTTACTATTCTACATACTGCTATTTCACTTTCTTATAGATGCCTCGGGCATATTTGGATGCTTTCTCAGATTGTCGATAATCTCCATGTGGACCATTACTGGGTTTTATATCATGTCCATGTATGTGACATGGGGTATTTTTCTATCATTGTCTGGGGTGGGACTTCCACTTTTCTGGATGGATATTTGGGTTTCAATCTTCAGATGTGAAAATGTAATGACTTCATGGACTGTTTTACTTCATATAATATATTCAAAACAACGTTTTTTCTCTTGTGAAAAAAAAATGATTAATGTTTATCACTCTTCCTTCAAAACTAGCGATGCTGGTCTATGTTGCTGGTTTATTGATATGGTCTCATGGTCTTTTTATATTTGGGACATATCACACTTCTCACATGATTAGCGTTTTTCTTTGTTCAAGGATTTTGGGTACTTTAATTTGTATTTGGAACAATGGGCGTTGATACTCTATCTGTTGTTTTACTATTCTACATACTGCTATTTCACTTTGTTATAGATGCCTCGGGCATATTTGGATGCTTTCTCAGATTTGTCGATAATCTCCATGTGGACCGTTACTGGGTTTTATATCAAGTCCCTGTATGTGACATGGGCTATTTTTCTATCACTGTCTGGGGTGGGACTTCCACTTTTCTGGACGGATATTTGGGTTCCAATCTTCAAATGTGAAAATGTAATAACTTCATGGACTGTTTTACTTCATATAATATATTCAAAACAACGTTTTTCTCTTGTGAAAAAAAAATGATTAATGTTTATCACTCTTCCTTCAAAACTAGCGATGTTGGTCTATGTTGCTGGTTTATTGATATGGTCTGATGGTCTTTTTATATTTTGGACATATCACACTCCTCACATGATTAGCATTTTTCTTTGTTCAAGGATTTTGGGTACTTTAATTTGTATTTGGAACAATGGACGTCGGTACGTACTCTATCTGTTGCTTTACTATTCTACATACTGCTATTTCACTTTCTTATAGATGCCTCTGGCATATTTGGATGCTTTCTCAGATTGTCGATAATCTCCATGTGGACCGTTACTGGGTTTCATATCAAGTCCCTGTATGTGACATGGGGTATTTTTCTATCACTGTCTGGGGTGGGACTTCCACTTTTCTGGATGGATATTTGGGTTCCAATCTTCAGATGTGAAAATGTAATGACTTCATGGACTGTTTTACTTCATAAAATATATTCAAAACAACGTTTTTTCTCTTGTGAAAAAAAAATGATTAATGTTTATCACTCTGCCTTCAAAACTAGCTATGCTGGTCTATGTTGCTGGTTTATTGATATGGTCTGATGGTCTTTTTATATTTTGGACATATCACACTCCTTACATGATTAGCGTTTTTCTCTGTTCAAGGATTTTGGGTACTTTAATTTGTATTTGGAACAATGGACGTCGGTACTCTATCTGTTGCTTTACTATTCTACATACTGCTATTTCACTTTCTTATAGATGCCTCGGCCATATTTGGATGCTTTCTCAGATTGTCGATAATCTCCATGTGGACCGTTACTGGGTTTTATATCATGTCCCTGTATGTGACATGGGGTATTTTTCTATCATTTTCTCGGGTGGGACTTCCACTTTTCTGGATGGATATTTGGGTTCCAATCTTCAGATGTGAAAATGTAATGACTTCATGGACTGTTTTACTTCATATAATATATTCAAAACAATGTTTTTTCTCTTGTGAAAAAAAAATGATTGTTTATAGTCAAAGCGCTGTGGGGTGGTTTATTATATTAATATTTCACGGTCATTGGAATGCCCACAATTTATAACAAATATTGGAGATTTATTGTCATGTTTTAAAGTTTCATTTTTTTTTAAAATTGAACCCACCGTCGATATACCAACGCCTTGTAAGCGTCAGAATTGCGACAACTTAAAAACTTCGGAAGAGCGACAGTATAAAAACGTCGGACGAGCAACGTTCAAAATGTCAGACCACATTTCGTTGGAATCGCAACAGTTTACAAACAATGGAAGAGCGACGTTCAAAACATCGGACCACATTTCGTCGAAATTGCGACAGTTTACAAACCTCGGAAGAGCGACGTCCAAAACGTCGGACCACATTTCATCGAAATTGCGATAGTTTACAAACGTCGGAAGAGCGACGTCCAAAACATCGGACCACATTGCATCGGAATTGCGATGAAGCATAAACGTTGGTAGAGCGACGCTTCAAAACATCTTTAAACATTTCGTCGGAAGTGTGACAGTTTACAAATGTCGGAAGAGCGACGGTTTGGGAAACGTCGGAAGAGCGACGCCTGTTTCGAAGCGACGGAAAAAGTGTCAGTAGTGCGACACTTTTTAAGTGCGTCGAAATTGTGACGGGATGGCAAACCACATTTTTCCCGTCCTCGAACTGTCACTCTTGCGACAACTATGTGTCGGAATAGCGAAGAATTGGTCGTCGGAAATTCCGCCAAATTTTCTAATGCCTCCTTGACATCTCCCATGCCATAGGTATAAGGTGGAAGGTTGTCATTCCCTCCTTGTTTCTCTTCTTGCATATACACATGCTCAATAGAAAATGGAAGTTCTTCGAAGTTAGTCTCCCATGGAAGGTTATCATCTATCCAAAACCTCCTTGTTTTTTCCAAAGTATGCATGTGTGACCACCATATCCTACCATGTATGGAAGATTTCTCCCCAAATGAGTTTTTTTTATGATTCTTCATTATCAAGGAGTGCCTTCCTTGCTCCATGATGGTGTCATTATTCATCCTTGTAGCATCCTTTCTCAGCGCAGTATGAGATGAGAAAATGGATAATGGTGATAAGGGAAAATTACTTTCCCTCTCCTTGAGCTTTCCCCATATTATCTACACTGTAGTATGTTCTTCTAATATTCCCTTCCTCCTTGGATCTATGAAAGGAGAATCAATACATGAGACATCTCTCACAAAATTTGAATCAAGTGGTCTCCCAGGTGGTTTACCACAAGATAATGATGTCTCATGGCTCATCCCCATGTGTATAATAGATGGGAACATCATAATATTGCTTCCACTGCGCAAATCCAACTCTGCTTTTTGTGTGGAATTCTTGCGATAAGAGAGTATAACTCCCATGGATACAAGAGTGCTTCTAACTGGAGCAATTTCCACATCTTTCCCTTCATGCAATAGTGGATCACCACTCATCATATCAACAATGTGATCCTTCTTTTATTCTCCTTCTCCTACCTTCTGCAAGATCTCACAATCTAAGGTGTTCCCTTTAGATGTAGTCAGCTCATGAACACCCAACATCTCCCTGGTGTCAAGAGTCTTGATCAAAAAGGATTGATCTATCATAGTGTGTGTTCCCCAATATATATGCAATGTTGGAACACATTCCCTCCATTGTTTTGTCTCATTGTCTATCATCATAGACACTTGTTGCTCATTCTCTTCATGTGCAAGATCCTTGGGGGCTTCTTGCAAAGATACAAGAGTCCCTCTAGTTGAAGCAATTGCTTCACCTCCATCTCCCAATAAAAATGGATCTCCTCCTATTTTCACAACATTGGAGGATCTTTCCAGCTCTTCTTCCTTCTTCCCCTCATTAATGGAGCATGCCTCATCAACAAGAGATCCTTCCTCTTGATCTCTTCTTGAGAAAATAACACTCATGTCTTCTTCTTGAGAAGAATGTTCTTGGAATCTAAGGTTCTGTGATCCATCTTATAAATTAGTAAAATTCTTTCAGTAATAATCACATGCAATGGAATGTGGTCGACGACCACATTCCATTTCATGTGATTATTACCAAAAGAATTTTACTAAGAATTTTCTTGCTAAAGTAGGGCCTTTTCCCTTGGAAAATCATGTAGCAGATCTCTAACCCCTTCAACAATGGTCTGAAATGGAGTTATCTTCATGGATCCTACCATCTCATGCAAACTTTCTGAATTCTTGGGCTTAGTTTTCTCCCCCAAAGAAATTTCAGATGGCCTGAAATCAAACCTTTTCACTAATCTCATAGTGAACTTTGCATAAGTAGAGATATTTACATTTCTCGATGACAAGGATTCAAATAACCACCAAGCATAAACTTGTTAGCACTCAAATCTACCTCAGGCTGAAATGAAGTAAAACTCAAGGCTACATCAAACCACGCTCAGCCTCGTAGCTAGCCCTACGAGGACAGGAGAGGGCTCTCTCTGTCAATCTCGAGAAAATAAGCAATAGGATGCGAGATGACTTACAATAGGAAATGATTTTAGGCTAGTAAAGAGATAGGTATGTTTGATTTTTGGTTTTTTTAAGAAATGGGAAAACAAGCTTGGGTCCAGATGGCAATGACTCCAGGTTCAAGTCAGAGGTGACTGAGTTAAATTGGATTTTATGGATAGATTAGACTGACGAGGAGCTGAAGAGGGCAAAGAAGAACTTGGATCCTCTCCAAACAGATGAAAACATATAGAACTAACCGAATTCAAAGGCTAAGCACTGTAAACAATGGATTCAACCTTATTTCACTCATTCAATTTAGTTCAGAAGCATAATGAAAGGATGGCAACATTAAACATGAAGAAACTTACAGTAAACAAAGGAAAAACATCATCAAGAACAGAACACCACAAGGATCCCAACAAGTGCCGCAAAACCCTTGATCTTTCCTTAGCCAAAATATGAAAAATATGTACAATAGTATCAAAAGTATCCCAAGAGTCCAACCACTCCAACCTCTGAAAATGATTGAGAAATTACAATATATAGATCACTCTAACACCTTTCCCCACCTCTAGGGGTCGAATTCCCTCTTCAGGGATCAGTTTCAACCAATTCTAATCATGGAACTACAATCTAGGCAGCTAACAACTTGCCTCTAAAAGAGAGGAAACTGATCCATTACATGATTTTTTACTCATTTGAGAGTGAATCTTCTAGAAGAGATAAAAACAAGCCAAAGTTACATGCCAAACATGAATTTACATCACAAAAACCCAAAAATTCTATCCACAAGCAAAACTGGTCCATAATAGGCGAAATACTGAGCTGGCAGCTGAAAATTTAGGAAAAATTCTAGGTGGGTCGCTCCTGAACTGTGTGGGTCGCTCATGTTCCAGGCTGAATTTGAGGTACTTCCCGGCATCCAAATTGAGCTCACGATAGCTCGTTGGAAAGCCCTGGATGTCTACTTTCCAACCCAAGTAAAATTTCGGAATTTGGAGTTGATTTGACCCTCCAAAACCCCATTCTCCCAGAGGTACTCCCTGCTGGTGCAAAAGGTGGCAGCAAGGTGGTTTTCATGGTGTTTTTGAGCTTTTTGACCATCCAGATTTCGATGAAATGCTAAGTTGACTTCAGAGGATGCATAATTAACCATGAAAAATACAAAAATGTAAAAATTTCCTCCAGCAAGTGTTCCAAAAAAAAGTGAGCGCATGAGCGCGCGACCCACGTAACTGAAAACCCTGTTTTTAGACCAAAAAATTTCAAAATGACAAAATTTTCTCCGAATTTGCTCAAATTTGGAGCGAAGACCCTCCATCATGTATCTTGCTCAGTAAATGAAGCCTTGGCCAAAATCCGGAGTGGATCAGGCCTTTTCCGCCATTTTAGTGCTTTCCTGGTGCATGCAGTTCCTGTGATGAAAACACTGTCACGGTTGTATGATATGTTGTTGTCAGTCATGATGTAGCAATGTGTATGTTCAACCTGTTGAAAATGAGAAATGGGACCTTGGTGTCTTTGTCTCCATCATGATCCTGTGAATGTACCTACGCTGATGAAGAAGGCGAGACCCCTTCCACGCTATGTGGAGATAGTACTCGCGCTGCTGATGAAGTCAACGAGACCCCTTCCACCCCATGTGGAGATAATACTCTTCGTGATGCTGCAAACAAAGCTCTGTGGCCTCTCTGATATGCTACCACTACTGGCGCACTGCTATGCTCCATCTCAGTACATCAACCTCAACGATTGAGTCATTGTCCGACTCCTGCTCATATTCTGACTCTATCTCTGACATGGCTGCGAACAAGATATGTGCAATATGTATACTGATAGAGATGCAGTGAAGGCAAAGTTATAATGTATGTTTCAAACACCCAACAAATATCCCCACCATCAAAACACCATAAGGAAACAAACCATGATAATATCTCTGTTTTAAATGGATTGGAAAAGAGGCACAATCTCTGTGTTTAAATGCAAGTGAAATTTTGATCAAAGGGAGCGGGCAACTTTCAAAATATTGAACAAATCTTATCAAAGGAGAGCATGGCATCAATAGAATGTGTTTGTCTATGAGTAATGACAACAAAGGTGTCAATGGGCAGTTTGAAACAAAGTCATGAGAATGTTTTTACATTGGGCAATAAGACATAATACAACCACAGTCACCATGGAACAAAGGTTTTAAACATGGTATAATAATAGCAATGGTTAATATGGAAAAATGGGCATGAGAGCAATATGGTTTTGATATTATATGGAAGGCTGGATGTATCACTACCATAAGATAGCAAACAAACTCATTCAACCATTCATTTTCATTTTAAAACCCTGAAAACAATAATACTATGACTGTGGGGTTTTAAATTCTCCATTTGAAACATTTGCAACCACCCACGATGCCACCGGTGCATTTAAAAACATCAAGCAATTGCAAATAACCTGTTTGAAGGCCGATGAATCGATCCCAAGCAAGACTGGGCGCTCAAAATGAAGTTTCGAACCTCTGTATCTGCGTGGGTCGCTCACCTCCTGCGTGGGTCGCTCTGCCCAGGTGGGTCGCTCTTGCCTCATAGTGCATTTTGCAGAAAGCTTTTGGAGGCCTTCCCGGTGTCCAAATCGGGCGTGTGATAGCTCGTTGGAAAGCTATTGGAGTCTACTTTCCAAAACAAGTAGAATTAGGCAATTTGGATTTCATTTACCCTGTCAAAAATCAAATCTCCCAACACTAGTCAAAATGATCAGAATGAGGCTGCCTCAAGGCAGAGTGCTGTTGCAGTCAACTTTTGAAGGTCTTCCTCAACTCCAAATTGAGCTCATGATAGCTAATTGGAAAGGTATTTATGTCTATTTATCATTTGACTCATCACGCAAGTCATTTGGCCAAACATTCTAGGAGAAAACTTGATTTTCTCAAGGTCACTTCAGAGGTGCATTCAATTCTCCTGAGGCAACGGAATTTTTGACATTTCTCTAAAACCATGATACCTGTGTAAAAAGTGAAGGAGGTTTTTCTTCCTTGGGATGTTGTGGACAAAAACCTCTCTCAGTTTTCCAAAATTCATCTTTTATTGCTCTGAAACATCTTTTGAGTGAAACTTACCCCGATGTGTGAAACAAGGAATTTTGTCGAAATGAAGCGAAATGAAGGGGATAAAGGGCTTCTAAATTCTTTGGGAAATTTTGGGAAGTAGGGAGGGATGTTAGGAAGCAGGGGGAAGTGGAATCACAGAGATTGAGTGAGGGGAAGGGGTCCAAAAGGGCAAAACACAGGCCTAGCCTAGGAAATTGCCAAGTTTTGGCTAGAAACTAGGGTTTGTGCAAAAATGAGAAATTTGGGGGATCTCAGTGATGGGAAGTGTTTAATTAGGTGAATTAATGATAGGGGAAGGTGTATGAACATCAGGATACAAGTTTTTCGATGATTTGACCATCCAAGAGAAATTACCTCCAAAACCCTAGGAGAGGGAAATGGACCTTACCAAGGCACAACTGAAGCATGAACAAGCTGTGAAATGACTCAATGGAACTTGACATGATGATGGAAACCCTATGAATGATGGTACACTCAGCTGAATGGTGACATGGACTGACATTTGGACAACTTTGGAAGGAGTGAAAGCAAACCCTAGACCTAATGCCTAGTGACCAAATTTTGCTTGAAGACTCATTGAAATGACAAAATTTGCCCTTGACACCTTAAAATCACTTTGTAAGAGCATGTTTGATCACTGAAGGAAGGTTGCTATTGACTTTGATTGGCTCCAATGGTATTGGTAGTCTTTGATGTGCCAAGAACGCATGATTTTGGGAGTTGCATTGCATTCATCCAATGGGACGTATGGAATCATTATTTGTTCGGATAACACAAAAACCTTTGACACATTTATTGAATGAAAACTTGACTGAAAACTTGACTCAAACCGACTCGATGGAAAACTGAAATAACTTGAAAAACTGACTCAACAGACCAAACACAAATGACTCATGACTGACTTAAAACAAGACTTTACAAAGCTTTTTGAAAAAAGGCAGCAATCCATCAAGATTTGGAATCATGATGACAACCACCTGCATACTAATGAAATATGTACAATCATGTATAATTGGCTTTCCAATGTAACCAATCAAGCAGATGGCTTCTTGACTGATTTCCCTGATCAGATCTGCTGGTCAACAATACGAACTGATAACTGGGCATCCAAAAACATAGCTGACCATGATCTCCTTCATCGCTGAACACTGCAATAATCACTTTCACTGCTGACTGTAACAAATCTTCCATTGGATCCTGAAAAACATGAAGATTTACCTCCTACTGAAGAAACAAGGTGCCTTTCTCTCCTGATTCCGATCTGTCTTTATCATGTACTTCAGTAAAAGTATGTTCCTGGGCTTCAAAAAACTCTGAACAGGTAGGTGAGCAAATCTCTTCTTGAGAAAACATTTCAACACATGAGACATATGAAGAAGAATCTGAATGGAAATCCTGAATGTTTTGATCTTCTATAGTATGAATGTACTGTAGGTCATCTTCATATGATATCACAACCAAATTATCATGTTCCTTATTACATTTATCAAGCATAAGAAAAGAAACTTCAGCTGATTCCTGATGCTCAAACATGATATCTCTATCATCTACCAATGATTCATCCAAAGGAACTTCTTTACTTACTTGAACGGAGATGACATCTTGTTGTTCATGAACTGATTGAATGGCTTCTTTCTGAAGGCTGTGTTCTAATGAACTGAAAACATTTGAATCCATACCTTTGTTTTCTTCTTTCCAGATGATCTCAACAGCAGAATTCTCCTTGATGGGTTTCAACACAAGATATGCTTGGTCATCACAATCTGAATGTAGATCTGAAATAGCTGGCTGGTCATTATCACAATTTGAAACTGAAACTTGAGTTCCTGGCATGCTGTCTTCTTCTGTGGGCAGATCTGAAATGACACTTTCTCTTTCATCACTTTCAGCCATGTAGACATCTTCAACCTGCTGATCTATAAGGCTGCTTACAAGACTGACATCCTTTTCAGAAAAGGAAGAAGTTTCACCATCACCTTCTGGACCATGTGCACACTGCAGATCTGAGTTAACTTGAGCTGGAACATGACCTTTCAATAGCTGATCTATCTCATCTTCAGACAGAGGAGATAATACCCTTTGTTTTCTTTTGCTCAAACAGTGATTGTCTTCATTGATTTCAAGCGGAGTATACAAATTTTCCTCATACTTCTGATCCATTTCATGTAATTCCTGTTCACTATCAACATGCAAAATTCCTTCATCTTCCACCGCACTAAGATCTTGATCCTGCTGCAAATTCTCATGATCATCTTTATGCTGCTGAAATGGATTTTCATACAGGGCTTCCATGATCTCATCATCCATAAAATTATCATCTTCATAATATTTCTCAAGGCTTTCAATAAAAGTAGAGGCATGTTTGCAACAGTCATGAACTAAATTTAATGATGGATAAGATACTTGATATCTTTCAATGAACAGAGCATGAAAATCCTTTAAACAATAAATACAGGCCAGCGGAAAATTTTCATACCAAGATTGGGCTTCACCTTCCAGAGTGGCCAGGAATATCTTCATCAAGCAATCTTCAGGAAAATCCACCTTCAACTTGCGAATATGCATGTGAAATCTAATCAGATGTAAAGCAGCATCTTTCTTACCATCATCGTTAAACGTAGGAAGACTCCTGGACCAATCTACCTTGGGCATCTTATTCGGAAAACCTAGGATGTGATCTCGGCTCATGGGAGCATATCTTCTTGTGATTCGGTCCATCTTGAAAATCTGACAGCTACTGATCTCTCTGCAGTGAAGTCACCATGAAGCATCGATTTCTGGATTGTTCAGTGAATGAAGTCACCAGGTGAATGATTTCAGCCTTGCGATGTCTGACCGTTGTTCACCATCAACGATCAGATCTGAACTTGATACATGTACTGGGGAAATTTACAAGTTAAATACTACGATTACAAGTTATACCAGAGATCGAATGAAGCAACGTTTATCTACTTCGCTGATGCATAGCAACAGCGTTTCGAAGGCTACCTAGCGTGACTTCAGACTCCGTCTATAACAAACAAACGTTTTGAGTTTCTCCCCAGCATGGTCGCCACTATGTTAGCACTCAAATCTACCTCAGGCTGAAATGAAGTAAAACTCAAGGCTACATCAAACCACGCTCAGCCTCGTAGCTAGCCCTACGAGGACAGGAGAGGGCTCTCTCCGTCAATCTCGAGAAAATAAGCAAGTAGGATGCGAGATGACTTACAATAGAAACTGATTTTAGGCTAGTAAAGAGATAGGTATGTTTGATTTTTTGGTTTTTTGGGTTTTCGCTGGAGTAATGGGAAAACCGATTTTGGGTCCGGGGATAAGGTCAGACTTTTGCAGAGTTCAAGCTGGGGCGAGGTAGGTGATGATCTTGATGCTTTAAATTGGATATATGGATAGATTAGACCGACGAGGAGCTGAAGAGGGAAAAGAAGAACTTGGATCCTCTCCAAACAGCTGAAAACATATAGAACTAACTGAATTCAAAGGCTAAGCACTGTAAACAATGGATTCAACCTTATTTCACTCATTCAACTTAGTTCAGAAGCATAATGAAAGGATGACAACATTAAACATGAAGAAACTTACAGTAAACAAAGGAGAAACATCATCAAGAACAGAACACCACAAGGATCCCAACAAGTGCCGCAAAACCCCTGATCTTTCCTTAGCCAAAATATGAAAAATATGTACAATGGTATCAAAAGTATCCCAAGAGTCCAACCTCTCCAACCTCTAAAAATGATTGAGAAATTACAATATATAGATCACTCTAACACCTTTCCCCACCTCTAGGGGTCGAATTCCCTCTTCAGGGATCAGTTTCAACCAATTCTAATCATGGAACTACAATTTAGGCAGCTAACAACTTGCCTCTAAAAGAGTGGAAACTGATCCATTACATGATTTTTTACCCTTTTGAGAGTGAATCTTCTAGAATAGATAAAAATAAGCCAAAGTTACATGCCAGACATGAATTTACATCATAAAAACGCAAAAAATCCATCCACAAGCTAAACTGGTTCATACTAGGCGAAAATCTGAGCTGGCAGTTGAAAATTCAGCAAAAATTTAAGTGGGTCGCTTTTGAGCCGAGTGGGTCGCACTTTTTCCAGCCTGAATTTGAGGTACTTCCTGGCATCCAAATTGAGCTCATGATAGCTCGTTGGAAAGCCCTGGATGTTGACTATCCAACCCAAGTGGAATTTCTGAATTTGGAGCTCATTTGACCCTCAAAAACCTCATTCTCCCAGAAGTACTTCCTGCTGGTGCAAAAGGTGGCAGCAAGGTGGTTTTCATGGTGTTTTTGAGCTTTTTGACCATCCAGATTTTGATGAAATGCTAAGTTGATTTCTGAGGATGCATAACTAACCATGAAAAATCCAAAAATGAAAAAATTTCCTCCAGCAAGTGTCCCAAAAAAAAGTGAGCGCATGAGTGCGCGACCCGCTTAACTGAAAAACCTGTTTTTGAGACCAAAAATTTGAAAATGACAAAATTTTCTCCGAATTTGCCCAAATTCGGAGCGAAGATCCTCCATCATGTATCTTGCTCAGTCAATGAAGCCTCGGCCAAAATCCGGAGTGGATCAGGCCTTTTCCGCCGTCTTAGTGCTCTCCTGGTGCATGCAGTTCCTGTGATGAAAACACTGTCTCGGTTGTATGATGTGTTGTTGTCAGTCATGATGTAGCAATGTGTATGTTCAACCTGTTGAAAATGAGAAATGGGACCTTGGTGTCTCTGTCTCCATCATGATCCTGTGAATGTACCTACGCTGATGAAGAAGGCGAGACCCCTTCCACCTCACGTGGAGATAGTACTCGCGTTGCTGATGAAGTCAACGAGACCCCTTCCACCCCATGTGGAGATAGTACTCGTCGTGATGCTGCAAAAAAAGCTCTGTGGCCTCTATGATATGCTACCACTACTGGCGCACTGCTATGCTCCATATCAGTACATCAACCTCAACGATTGAGTCACTGTCCGACTCCTGCTCATACTCTGACTCTGTCTCTGACATGGCTTTGAACAAGATATGTGCAATATGTATACTGATATAGATGCAGTGAAGGCAAAGTTATAATGTATGTTTCAAACACCCAACAAATATCCCCACCGTCAAAACACCATAAGGAAGCAAACCATGATAATATCTCTGTTTTAAATGGATTGGAAAAGAAGCACAATCTCTGTGTTTAAATGCAAGTGAAATTTTGATCAAAGGGAGCGGGAAACTTTCAAAATATTGAACAAATCTTATCAAAGGAGAGCATGGCATCAATAGAATGTTTTTGTCTATGAGTAATAACAACAAAGGTGTCAATGGGCAGTTTGAAACAAAGTCATGAGAATGTTTTTACATTGGGCAGTGAGACATAGTACAACCACAGTCACCATGGAACAAAGGTTTTAAACATGGTATACTAATAGCAATGGTCACAATGGCATAATGGGCATGAGAACAATATGGTTTTGATATTATATGCAAGGCTGGATGTGTCACTGATATAAGATAGAAAACAAACTCATGCAACCATTCATTTTCATTTTAAAACCCTGAAAACGATCATGCTATGACTGTGGGGTTTAAATCCTCCGTTTGAAACGTTTGAAACCACCAACGATGCCACCAATGCATTCAAAAACATCAAGCAATTGATAGAAACCTGTTTGAAGGCCAGTTGAAGCAATCCCAAACAAGACTGGGCGCTCAAAATTATTTTTTGGACCTCTGTTGATGAGTGGGTCGCTCTGCCCAGGTGGGTCGCTCCTGTGCAAATTTACACTATGAAAAATGCCCAGGTGGGTCGCTTTGCCCAGGTGGGTCGCTCCTGTTCCCTCTTGCCACATAGTGCATTTTGCATAAAGCGTTTGGAGGCCTTCCCGGTGTCCAAATCGGGCGTGTGATAGCTCGTTGGAAAGATATTGGAGTCTAATTTCCAACACAAGTGGAATTATGCAATTTGGATTCCATTTACCCTGTCAAAAATCAAATCTCCCAACACTAGTCAAAATGAGCAGAATGAGGCTGCCTCAAGGCAGAGCGCTGTTGCAATCAAATTTTGAAGGTCTTCCTCAACTCCAAATTGAGCTCATGATAGCTCATTGGAAAGGTATTTCTGTCTAGTTATCATTTGACTCATCATGCAAGTCATTTGGCCAACCATGCTAGGAGAAATCTTGATTTTCCCAAGGTCACTTCAGAGGTGCAGTCAATTCTCCTGAGGCAACGGTATTTTTGACATTTCTCCAAAACCATGATACCTGTGTAAAACTTGAAGGAGGTTTTTCTTCCTTGGCATGTTGTGAACAAAAACCTCTCTCATTTTTCCAAAATTCATCTTTTATTGCTCTGAAAACTCTTTTGAGTGAAACTTACCCCGATGTGTGAAACAAGGAATTTTGTCGAAATGAAGCGAAATGAAGGGGATAGGGGGCTTCTAAATTCTTGGGGAAATTTTGGGAAGTATGGAGGGATGTTAGGAAGTAGGGGGAAGTGGAATCACAGAGATTGAGTGAGGGGAAGGGGTCCAAAAGGGCAAAACACAGGCCTAGCCTAGAAAATTGCCAAGTTGTGGCTAGAAACTAGGGTTTGTGCAAAA
Source organism: Pinus albicaulis (assembly GCA_034641835.2). Lineage (NCBI taxonomy): Eukaryota > Viridiplantae > Streptophyta > Pinopsida > Pinales > Pinaceae > Pinus > Pinus albicaulis. The sequence continues at coordinate 18,128 of JAXQQM020070906.1, forward strand.
ATGAGGAATTTGGGGGATCTCAGTGATGGGAAGTGTTTAATTAGGTGAATTAATGATAGGGGAAGGTGTATGAACATCAGGATACAAGTTTTTCGATGATTTGACGATCCAAGAGAAATTACCTCCAAAACCCTAGGAGAGGGAAATGGACCTTACCAAGGCACAACTGAAGCATGAACAAGCTGTGAAATGACTCAATGGAACTTGACATGATGATGAAAACCCTATGAATGATGGTACACTCAGCTGAATGGTGACATGTACTGACATTTGGACAACTTTGGAAGAAGTGAAAGCAAACACTAGACCTAATGCCTAAAGGACAAAATTTTGCTCAAGACTCATTGGCCCCTGAATAGAAGACCTTGACACCTTAAAATCACTTTGTAAGAGCATGTTCGATCACTGAAGAAGGCTGCATTTGCAAGTTATCAAGACTTACCTTGAGTGTATATGCACTACTACTCTTATGGCCTCTTATTTTGAAACTTGATGCAACTGAAAATATGTGTCCAGCTTCTTTACCCAAGACTTAGCTGAGCTCTTAGGTGATCCATAAAAAGTAGGTAAAGAATTCCTACCCAAAGTGTGCTGCATGCACCCTCCTCTTCTCTTGTATATGTTGGATCTTATTTCTTCTTTAAGTTGACAAAACTTCGGGAAGCTTAGATTCTCTTTGAATCTTTTAGACTGAGATTCATATTCTTTGAGATAGCCACCAAGAATCTCCTCTTTTGGTATCTCTTCTTCTGCTTCTTCTCTTGCTAGGAATGTAGGCATGCTACAACGTTATAGATCTGGTTGTGTGGCTGAATTCTCACACACATAAGATGAAGAACTAGGGATTTCTTCATATGCAAATCTATACAAAGGATCTACAAGTATTTCATTCCTCATTCCCTTTATTTCTCTTTTCAGCTCATGCATAGTTTGGAACAGAGTTTTTGAGAACTATTTCCCTTTCATTCCTATAGATAAAGGGGTTTCACCCTTGTCTTCTATGTAATGAAATTTAATTTGTCTTCTTTTGAGATACCTCTTCTCTCTGTCAGTAAGAGGCTCTTCTTCTTTTGAAGACATATTGGCTTCTTACAGTTTGTGCCAAGATTATTGCTTTGATACCACTATATTATCCCCAAATGGGAACAAGCAGCAATATTAAACAATACTACAAAGAAATAATGTAGTTATGCAAAGTAAGAGTAGGAGGCCAATATGGGGGCTCAATATTTACATTTACATCAGAAAATCAAATTTATATTGTGGCCCATAAGATGTAAAATAGAAATAGAAGACTTTTATACGAAGAAATCCTAAAAAATGAGGTGTTGCAACCATATATTATGACTGAATAAGCTTGACAACATTATTTTATTGGTTGATAACAATTGTATATTACACTTCAGATCTGGAGTAGATATGTGTACAAAAATTTAGATCTATATCAAATTTGTACACTAGATAGGCTCCTCTTCAAATTCCCATAGGGGTTTTTAGCAAAAAGTGAAGTACATGGAATATATCTGAGATCTTATGCAGTAGATATGCAGAATGATTCAAAAATTCTAAAGCAGATACAACAATATTCAAATCAGGTTTGAATATGACATGGAATAGATATGAAATCCATGGATCTCCATAGTGAAGGGAAGATCCCCAACACTAGAAATCTCTCCTCCAAAAGTGTGCCAAAAGACCCTACAACTGTACCCTTGCAAATAACGCAGTACTAGAATGAAAAATGTGATATAGGCTCTAGAACATGTTTGGCCTCAAGCCAAGATCTGCAAAATGTGCTCCAATCATCCAATACTCTCTTGCCAATTGGATAGAATACTTTCCCACTAAAAAGAGGCACTAGAATGGCCTAGATCTGAGTAGATCTAGCCTCCACTTGCTGCAGCTTACAAAGACAACCAAACCCTCAACAAGATCTGTGTTGTAGTTGGAAGAAGAGCTTGGCCAAATGCCTGATAGTGGACAAGAAATGCAAGACTCTTCCAAGAGGCGTCTCAAGGAAAGATTTGGATTCCTGATCAAGAACACCCAGTGCTAAAAAACACTATTCTCTGCTAAACAGCAAGGAGAATAGGAAATGTCTAAACAGACAAAATATTCAGAAATAAGATAATCATAAAAAACCTTCTCATGATTTCCGCCTCTTCCTTTTATAATTTTGAGAGCTTGAAACCCTAAACCATCTCAATGAAATAACTCTTTTCACATGAGCCATCTCCATCTAAAACTGCAATGTGCATCATTGATGGCCACTCCTCCAAGACAATGCTATTGATTTGGTCATGGTTGACCCAGTCAAATGATTCAGCCCCTTTCACACCTAAGGGTGCTCATCCAAATAGCCCAGATTTATCCTTGTTCACATGTGGCATTGATTTATTTACTATTTTAGGAGTTTTAATAATCCTCCTTTACACATTTATTCATGAAACATAAAAGTAAAAAAAAAATGAAGATCCCCATTAGCTTGGTCTAATTGGGAATATTACATATTGCCTATGTTTAATGAAAGTTATGTTCTCTTTATTTTGTACCTATTAATATGTGGATTTAATGGTTGTTATCTCACTATTATTTCCAAGGTTTATGTTTGTTATATGCATGTTTAAATGAATGTTTCATGTCATGGTTATTTCATATATTTACTTGTAATTGTGAAAATAATAGATGCAATACCTAATTGATGTCATATTTGTTCAAGGAAGAGGGTGGTGATCCTTATTGTAATGTTTCATAAGAGTTTTCAGTAATTCATGCCCTGTCTTGTATCCTAGAATTGTATATTTCATTCATGCCAAATGTTTGACAGAATTGTTGTCCTAGTTAGGGATGGTTAGGCCTAGTCCTGGAGTCATTTTTTGGTTATTTGGAAATGTCTTCATGTGTTTTATGATTTCTGAAAGTTACAGGAAGTTTTGGGTAGTGTCCAATATTTCGGGCTTAAAACATGCCTTAAATCCCGCGTACACAGACAAAGGTCTGGGAAATTGAGTCCCTAGATGCATGTATTGTTATGTCATGGGAGAGTCCAGATCCTCCCAGCCACACCCTTTCCCATATCAATAGAGTGTATGGGGGTTTTCTTTAGCAAAATTCAGTGGGGACTAGGGACAATTCAGCTTAATTATTGGGATAGCCTCCAAGGGCCCTGTAGTAGGTGTATGGAGTCTGTGTTATGGTTTTTCGCACTAATTCCACTTCCTTAAAGTCACCAAGGAGGTTGAGTGTGCTCTTAACTTCCCACAACTCATGTTTACCTCGGTTGACTAGTTACTTGGGTAGATGTGAGGGGAGGTGTATGTTACACAAATCCTTTAAGAGGGGCTCATTTATGTGAACTAAATGTATAGTGCCTTGCACAATCAAAAGGTTACAAACCAGGAAACAAATCTTAGTCAACCTCATGCACAAAAGACACTTTGTTTGATTTTCCACTAATTGAGGTATTTCAATATGAGGTAATTTGAATTTTCTGAGGTCATCTCTGAGGCTTATCGACCATCTACTATCAGTCTTGAGGCCATCTCAACATTCCTAATATTATCCCTTAGGCCTTTTATTCATATACAACCAAACAAAGAAAATTTCACACATTTCCATTAGAGAAATTTTGAGGTCTAAAATGGGCCTCCTGAGGAATACTATAAAATAATAGTGGAAATAATAAAATAAGATTACATTACATAATAAAATTTTAGAGGGAAAAAATAAAGAAACTACTTTTTCAACTTATCTAAATGTGTTTTAACTCAAATTTCAAGTGAGAACACTTGTTGGTTGGAAAATTTAACTCCTCGTCCAAGGAGTACCCACGTTGCATATTTTCAATGGACTCTAGAAATCATGTTTTTCATGTATTTCTCATTTTTCGTGTAGTATTGTCCTTCAAAAGTATCCAACATGGGTACTCCTTAGATGGGGAATTAAATTTCACATCCAACGAGTGCTCCCACTTGAAACTTGAGTAAAACCATAGGGATATAAGTTGAAAATACAGGTTGAAAAAGTAGATTTTTTTTTTTTTAATACTTTTAAATTTTTACTCCAAAAATGGTGAATGACCCCCCATGGTTCACATCATCATCTTGAATCCTATTGGTTCTTATAAATTTTATTTTGGTTGTACATTTTTTAGGCCCTTATTTTACCTCAAAATTTCTCTAATGACCACCTTCTAAGGCTCCTCAACCGCTGCACTACTGAGCTATTTTGGCCTTCTGAAACTTGGACTGGGGTATATATTGACCTTTTCTAAGCTTGAAGCCTTTGGTCCTATAATAGATAGATTGAGGTCTGAAATTTAGTGCTTCAACCCTCTTCAAATAGGCATCAAAAATTCGCTACCAGAAAACATCGACTTCACTAAATTTGCAATTTTAAACAAGGATGAATCAAGTATCTTATGTTTCATTTTAATAAATAAAAAAAAAAATCCTTCTAGACGTTATTCAAGATGATAAATGCTTCTACAAGACAAAAAATCCAAAGACTTGGCTCCTGTTTAACGGTATCTCATATAAGGCTATTCTTCCACCCAAGCTCTAATACCATGTTGATTTTTAGGGATTTTCTTAAGTGATAATTACTTCCAATGATTATTAAACCAATTCATATTATACCACATTCATAATTAATTAATTATATAATAAAACCATCAACAGTAAAAAAACAATGATAGTAGAGACAACCAAACACAAGAGACACAAATTTTATCCTGGGAAAACCTCAAACCATAGGAAAAAACCCAAAAACGTTTTCTTAGAGAATTCGTCCATTTCAACAAGGAATGCAATCTGAATATTCTAATCAAAACTGACCATTAACTAAATCTAAGTAAAAATTGGTCAAGCTCCCCTTAATTATCCTAAAAAATTTGGTCTGTTGTGCCTAAGGAAGTCAGTCTTCATCAAAGCATTAGGTCTACCTCAGATTTTATCCTTCTATTCTTCCTCAGATTCATCCTTCTCTTATCTCCCACGTGTGAACATAAATGATCTTAATTGTGCCTAAAATTATCTAAATTGGATGCTCAAATGAAGAGGACGAATGATAGTATATAGGTGTTGAATGAGTTGAATTGGTGTGTCCCTTCACTAGGGTCATCTTGACGCCAATCTTACATTTGGAGGAAAAAAATCAAAGTTTAAATATTCAAATTTTCTTCTTTTGAGGTCACCTTGGAATCCACATATATATTTATCATTTCTCAAATATTTGGAGGGCTAAAACCAATTATGAAGACCGTCGATAGATACAAAAATCCAACAAAAATTAACCAAACTTCCAAAAACATTATGATGACAAGAAAGGAACCAAGGTGGACCAAAGGAAGAAAACCTTCATTTTTGAAGAATAAATTCCTAGGAAAATCAAAAAACTTAGCCAACCCATAGTGAACCAAAGAGATGGCACACATTTCTGGATGATGACATCATTCCCTAACTTTATAAAATCACTCTCATGAGGCTTGGAATGGTGGCATGGGTTGGTTGATGATGACTTCTTGATTAGGAGGTGTTTTTATTAATAATTGGACAATTTTGATGATGAAATGGTCTTTTAGTGAGGAGCACTCTTTTGACCATCCATGGAATTTTTTTATAGAGATACACATTTTTAGAGGATGACATCACCCTTGGAGGGCCTCTTTCTCACACTTGTTGGATAAAAGGAGGCTTGTTGTTATGTTTTACGATTGAGTTAACTATCTTTTAGGTAGACTTGTGACTCACTTAACTTATAATCACATAATTTATTACTTTTAGGGATTTTAGTCAATGTTACTCCAAAATCGACTTGGTTGAATTCATATAAATAAAGGGAAGTCAATTTAGAGAGGATCATTGTCACACACTCATTTTCACTCATCTAGAGAGAGAATACACTATTCTTATTTCCTCTCAAAAGTAATGCATCACTAAGGTGGTGAATTATCTTAGGTAAAATACTATTGCTTGGAAGGATTTTCTCTCTGATTAATGAAGTGATTCTATAACGAATTTTTCTATTTTATTATGAGTATCTTCTTCCATTTTGAAAATGCTTTAGAATTAGGGTTTATATGAATTTTTCATCTTAATATATTGAATCTTTATGGCTTTAACATCTTATTTTTAAAAAAATTCACTAAAGTATCTATCAAGGAAACTTAATGTAACATTCCTTGACCAATTGATTGACATACGCTAGGGTTTAGATTGAGAATTTATATCTTAACTTTATCCAATCAAGGTCTTCTACCATTTACCTTTCCCGTTAGGTTATGGAAAGATGTGCATTTAATAGAATGGAAAAATCTTGAATTTCATATTCCTAAGGTTATGATTTGCAACTATTATATTGAAAAAAAATGTTATTTATGCACAATTTTCAGCCACATTTTAAGGGTTGATATCTAGGGTTTTATAACTATCTATGCATTTTCAGCCATTAAAAATTTTATTTTTGTTTACTCATTCAATAACCTTTGTTTATTAAATTATTTTTTTATCATTAATTATATATTTTTTTCTATTGATGTCATAAATTTTTTATACGATATATGGTGCTTATTATAAACCCTAATTTATGATAGCAACCATTAAATTGATGGTAGCATGCATTTTGAATATATTTGACATATCCAAGACTATTACCCCTATATACTTAGCCATAGGTACTTTTCACTTCTCAATTCATCTCACTGGAAGCACTACCTTGTTGAATATTATCATGATTTGTTTATTTAGCAGAATACTTTGTGGGTATTTAGCCTAAGAATTATTAGGTTATTCTTTGATATCCATTGGGGAACCTCCCTTGCAGAGATGCCATCCATCCACAAAATAATAGGGGAATAGATACTAAGGTAAAAATGGTAGATGATCCCATTTTTACCTCCACCTAGAGTGATTGGTGTGGATTTACACTAAAGTGCTATATTTTGCAGTATCAAGGATAGGAAGAATTATTCTAAAGAAGGTTTAAAGAAGAGGAACCAACAAGCTTGCTACAAAAAATTCATTAGTAATGACCAAGGATACTTAAATATTTAAAGGATTATGAGCATATTTGAATAACTAGGTAGAAACCATAGAAAAAGGAAAAGATCACCATCAATTTTGGCATAGTAATGACATGTTTAATGGCCAGGGGCTCCACAAGCCAACAACTCTGAAAATATATTAAGTCTCCAACATGCTAATATGACCACCACCAAAGTGGATGAACAAAAAATTATATTCTCTCAAATAACTTATGTTCATAGAAAATAAGAAGGATCACCCCTTCTATTCCAATAAAATATTGAGTTGGTTGAGAAACTCAGATCACTCTGATCAATGGAACACATATTTTTGTCTCATCCACATTTTAGATCACCATTTAATTTTTTTTATATCAAGAACATATTCCATTGTAGTTGAATCTTGGAGAGTTTTGTTATAGCGTAAGTGAACTAGTCAATCATTTATACTATAATTATGCATGACAAGAATTTTGGTTCCTTACTACAAATATTTTACAAGTATTAATGCTTAGAAAAGGGTCAAAATGAGATGTCTTCTGAATATCTGTTACCCAAATTCAAGGTAATTTGCAATCTCCATTCTCCATTTATATGACTAGAATCAATCAATAACTTTGCAAATACTCAACAAATATCCTACTTGGAAACCATAGTAGCCTCAACAAAGGAAAAAATTGGCAATTCACTTTATAATTAAAATGTAAAAACTTGTTGCATGGGAAATTCCCTTTGAAATTCCCTTTCCATATTTACTATTCATTACACTTTTGTCTCTTCCCTACCTTCTCTTTGCTCCAAACGTTGAATGTAAAATATCCCTTCCCCTGCATGCTATCAGTTCTTTAATAGCGGAATTTTTGGGTTATACTTATAATTCATGTATGTCCTTTCCATTTTTAAAAAATGGAAAATGGTTAGATTTCATTTTTGTTCTTAAGAATTATGGGTGCTACCTCACTAATCATTGGATCATATAAGCCTGTTGAAAATGTAACTATGTTCGGTTGATCCAAAAACAACATAATTGAATATTTGCTCAATTTATTTAAATATCAACTAAGGTTGCTTTAGTATTCAACTAATAAGGAAAATGGATTTTATGTACCTTAAACTTAAAAAATTTAAATCTGAAATCAACCATGAACAATAGAAATAAGAAGAAAACAAAAAAAATTGATGACAAAGTTGATCCCTCCTGGACTACATCTTCGGGTCCACTTACAATGGACGCCCAATGTATTGAAAATGCTCATAAATTCTCTTTGCATCAAAATTCACCATTCTAGAATCTGCTAACAAGCATCGATGGTGATTGTCATCCGAAAGGTCTCGACCTCAACTTCCCAACGCAACTTTCAGATTACAAAAAGGCCCAATATTAGCCGAGATATGCCTCAAAAGGAATTTATAGGCACTATCAAAACAATTACAGAATCAGACCCTTCTAACTCCCTTGGCTCTCGCACAATGGTAAAGTCTTTTATAAACCCATGGGAAGGTCTTAGGGTCAAACCCACGGGCCTCCTAGGATTTGTTTGCAACAATACATATTAATATAGAAATTCAAATATATCGTAACAATCACCACGATATAACTTTGGCATATAGTTAAAACATTAGACCGGTGAGGTTACATATATCTCCTCGTGGCATTTGGTTATAACCAAAGGTTTTAACTTTAGACTTTGGATATATATTAATCTTCGTCCATATGTGTGTTGGAATATGGTTATAACAAAGTCTTAATATTGGAGTATGGTTATACCGACGATGATATATATGGTTTGAATGTTGGCAATGTAATATGACTATTTCTCTAAGTTTGGAGCATTGTTAACACAAACTTGGGGTTTGGCGGGCTTTCTGGATATGGCGAGTTCCGCTAACCCTTTCCAACATATTAATTCAACAAACATTTAAATATAAGTTCCAGAATTATCTATATAACAACAAAGATGTGATCTGTTGGTAAAGTTTTGGGTTGTCAACCCACAGCTAGGTAGTTTGACATGCTACCATGTGCCCTTCTCTGGCACTGCCACTTGGCTTGCTATGGCACTGCCAATTGGCCTACTCTGGCCATTATTTTACTTGTTTTTACAAAACTTCAGAGTGTGTTTTCTCCCTCATACGGAGGCCATTTTGAAAATCGAATATACCACCAAAATTAGTGCGACGATATCTTTGACTTGGTGTTAGTTTCATGAGAATCTAAGACTGTTGAATTTTGAGAATTTTGACGATCCTCCTAGATCATTCCTATCCATTGGAAGATTTTGGACCACCAAAATTTTGGTTTTTAGCAGATATGAGGTGAGGGTATTTTTCCCTCATCCTTCTAATCTCCATCCACCTTTATTTTCTTGAATTCATGCCTTTGAGTCCCACTTGAAGATACTCTACATCTCCTCGCTTAGACATACGAGCCTTCTTATCCAAGATGGTATCTTCCTATAACTCAGTCATACATTCAAGTGAAAAATCATCTATTATTTGAATTTTCACATTTTCATCTTAATCCATGATTATTGGAGGTTCATACAACTTCAATTTATCAACATTTACAATTGAATATATATGCATGTATGGAGGAAAATTCAACCAGAATGCATTGTCCCCAATCTTTTCAACAATTTTAAAAGGACCATACCTTATGGGTTTCAACTTTTTTCCTTCACCTTTCATCCTTTCTTTGCTTATGTATAGCCATACTTGATCACCAACTTGAAAGTGATGATCCACCCGATGCTTATCATGACACATTTTGTATTTGGCCTGAATTTTCTCTGATTGATCCTACATTGTTTCATGAATCTTCTGGATTTTTTGAATGATTTTTTTTTTTTTTTTCAACATCTCCATGTCCATCCTCCTTAGCTTCTTCACAAAACATAAAGTCCATTGGTGATTTTGGCAAGTACCCAAAACATGTTTCAAAAGGATATCTGCTAGTAGAATAGTGCAAGACTTGATTGTAAGCATGTTGGATATAATGTAAGGATTCATCCCACAACTCAAGATCTTTGCTACAATAACCTCTGAGAATATGTAGCATTGTTCTGGTCACCTCCTCAGTTTTCCCATCGGTTTGTGGATGAAAATTCGTGCTCTTTTTCAACTTAATGTCCATGAGTCCCCCATAAAGTGGACCAAAACTACCCCAAAAAATGAGATTCCCGCTCTGAAATTATAGAAGCAGGAAACCCAAAATGAACCAATAAATTTTGAAAGAACAACATGCAGTATGTTCAACAGTTACTTGATTTTTACATGGAACAAGAATACACATTTTAATAAATCTATTAACCACAACATACAAATATTCATGCCCTTTTCTAAACATTGGAAGCCCTCCTGCAAAATTCGTAGATATACTCTCCCATGGCCAAGAAGGATCCAGAAGTGGCATATACAAACCTAAATTTATGTTGTTTGGTTTGCTTGTTGAAAACATGACACAACATTTTATGTACTTAGTAACTATTTCATTCATCTGAGGCCAATATAAAAACCTTTATAATTGTGTCATTGTCTTACCTACACCAAAATTCCCTGAAACACAAGAAGATTGTGCTTCCCTGATGAAATGCACTATTTCTTCCTGTGGTATTAACAACTTGCCAAGAGGTACAATAACATATCATAAACATGAAAATTCACTTCTTCCACCTGAGAACCATGAGTTAGTGATTCATAAACATCCTTAAAATTAGTATCTGCAACATATTTTTCTATATAAATTTCATGTGCTAAAGAACTATTTTGCAGAATAACTGAAGCATTCAAAGAAGGTCTTGATAACATTTCAGCTACTTTATTGGAGGTACCTTTCTTATAATTTATTACTAAATGGAATTACTGCAAAACCCCCATCCATCTATAATGTCAAGACTGTTGCAACTTAGTTTGAGATTGAAGGCACTGAAGTGGCTGATGATCTATATGAATCACTGTTTCTTTTCCCATTAAATATTGTTTCCATTTTTTAACACTTTCCACTAATGCATACAATTCTTTATCATAATTTGGATAGTTAGCATCTGCTTTAGAAAATGTTTCTGAAAGAAAAAAAATAGGCTTTCCTTTTTGTAATAAAACTGCACCCATTGCATACCCACAAGTATTAGTTTCTATTTGAAATGGTTGTTGAAGGTCTGGTAAAGCCAAGATTGGAGTTGTAACAATTTTATTCTTTAAAGTTTTAAATCTTTTTTGTTTTTTTCCTCCCCAATGAAAGGATACTTTAGAACTTGTTAAAGCATGAAGTGGTGATGCAATAAAAGATAAATGAGAAATAAACTTCCTCTAGTACTAAACTACACCCAAGAAACTTCTAACTTCTGTCACATTTTGAGGTCTTGGACCCTTGAAAATCACATCAATTTTAGTTGTATGTATTTTTAGTTGACCTCCTCCAACTATGTAACCAAGATATACTAAGGAATTTTTTCCAAATTCACATTTAGAGAGTTTGAGATACAATTTATGTTTTTGAAACACATCAAAAACTTTTTTAACATGCTTTACGTGTTATTCGCAACTTGAAATGAAAAGAAGAATATAATCCATATATAATATGACAAAATTATCAATAAAAGTATGAAAAACATCATTCATCATTGTCATAAAATTTTTTGGAGCATTGCATAACCCAAACGACATAACCAACCACTAAAAAATCCCCTATCTATTCTTAAATGCAGTTTTACATATATCATTCTATACAATACGAATATGATGATAACCACTTCTTTAAATCCAGTTTTGTAAAGTCAAAAAAAAATTCTCTAACTAATCAAGAAAATCATCAATTCTAGGAAGATGATACCTGTTCTTAATGGTGATTTTATTCAAGGCTCTAAAATTACCACACACTTTCCAAGTTTTGTCTTTCTTTGGGAATAATATGATTAGTAATCCATATGTAGAAGAACTAGGTCAAATAAATCCTTTATCAGCAAATTCTTGAATTTGTTTCTTAACCTATTCATTCTATGTGAATGACATACGATACATGTCAATATTTGGGAAATGAGCATCAAGTTGTATTTTTCATTTTGGAGGTAAAATTTTTGGTTCTATAAACAATTCTTCATAAGAATATACTATTTCAACCAATTTGTCCTTAAACTGATAATCACACCCTTGAAAATCATCAGACTTATCTTTAGGTTGTTCTTTAACAATCATGAGAATATGTTTTTTACTTGAATTTATTAACCTTTTCAATTGAATAGCATTGATTAAATCCAAGTTTTTCTTAATTATGTGTGCCCTGACAATATATTCAATTCCATCTTTCAGTACTTATTCTCCTTTATATGAAATATGGCATCTCGATCATAAAGATGCAGACTACCCAACACAACTCCACATATATCCAAATGAATCACATCTAACTCAACTTCATCAACAAAATTAGTTGTAACTGCAAACCTTATCGACATTGTTTTGTGGCATGCATCTAAGTATTTTCTTTCAACCATCCTAAAGGTTCTAGTTTTGGATGATTTTTAGTTTCCAATCCCAATTTCCTTACTAGTTCCTTAGATATTAAGTTTGGTTGTGATCCACTATCGAATAATGTGTCTATCTTAGTGTGCTTGGATATAATCCTTATGTGAAACAATTCATCTCTCTTCTTTTCCTCAATCACATTATTAGCTTTTGAAGAAGATGTAGAGCAAGTAGAACTAGAACTAGTTTCAGAAGGAATATTTGTTAGACCCATAGAGGTAATATTCTTCTCATCACCAAAGTTAGATCCCAAATCTTGTTAGACTGCAGCATTAGCTTTCATTTTACCCTTTTCTTAAGGAACTTCTTTGGCTTAAGTTTGGGATGAAGCTTCCAACATTTTGAGTCTTCATTTCCAAACCTTTGACAATGATTACAAGTAGGCCTTTCTCCTTCCTTCTTGGTTGTTGCCGCTTTCTTCCCTTTCAACTTACTCTTTCCCTTGCCTTCTTTGGAATATTTGTTTTTTGAATGATTGAATGATTTATTTGAAAAAATTGACTGAAAAGGTATATCACCTTATTCAATATGAATGGCTTGTACAGACACTTCATCAAAGTCAGTTAGATTAAACATAAGCAATGTATGTTGCAAATAAGAATGCAAACTTCCAATATACTTTAACAAAGTTTCCTGTGTCTCTAATGGAACATTGAGTGTGAATTTATTTTTCCTGAATTCCTTTGTAAACTCTTGCACACTCTATCATATACCTTGCCTTAAATGATTCCAATCCATTATAGCCTGTTTCATATATCCTAAAGGATAGAAATTTTTTCTAAGAGCTTTAACAAACTTAGACTACGAGGAGATAATTTTACCTTTTTGCTTCAAATCCGATTGAGTTTTACTTTCCCACCAAATCAAAGTTGTTCCCCCCATTCTAAGTGTAGCTAACTGAATTTTTGCAGATTCTTCAACAACATTTTGAATTCTACAATACACCTCAAGTTGCTTTATCCAGTTATCTAATTTTTCAGGATTCATTTCACCATCACATATTACCAACTAAAACTTCACATCAAGCTTCAAAAAATAGATTTCTTTGGTTCATTTTGTGAGTGTGAATCTAAAATTAAATGATAAGAGAAGAAAGAAGACGAATATGAAGATGAAGGAGAAGGGGGTTCATTACCATCATATTTTTCCTTGCACTTTTTATTTTTCGTGCCTTTAGAAGATGAAGTTGCATCTCTAGTCTTCTTGTCTTCATAAAGTTTTTCAATCATCCTTTTCATATTAAGGAACATTTTCTGAAATTTATCCTCACCAACAACCTTTTGTTTCAGGAGCTTCTCCTTCATTTGACTCTCCCATCTTCAAATTTTGAGAGACTTTCCTCTTTCCAATCTCTGGATTTATCTTCTCAAGTTTCCCTTCTCCATGTCAGAACCTGGATCTAGTCAAGATTCACATTGGAAAGTATCATACTTATACATGATCAACCTCGCTCTGATACCAAAATATGATCCAAAAACAACATAATTGACTATTTTATCAATTTCTTTAAATATTAACTAAGGTTGATTTAGTAGTGAATTAATAAGGAAAATGGATTTTTATGTGCCTTAAACTTAAAAACTTGAAATATGAGAACAACCATGAACAACAAAAATAAGAAGCAAACACAAAAAACTTGATAATAGAGTTCGTCCCTCCTGGACTACATCTCTGGGTCCACTTCCAATGGGCGTATGATGTATTCAAAATGGTCATAAAGTCTCTTTACATCAAAATTCACCATTTTGGAATCTTCTCATAGGCATCAATGGCTATTGTCAGCTGACAAGTTTTGCCCTCAGCTTCCCAATGCAACTTTTAGATTACAAAAATGCCCAATATATGCCAAGGTATGCCTCAAAAGGAATTTACAGGCACTATCAAATCAATTACAGAATGAGACCCTTCTAACTCCCTTGGCTCCGACGCAATAGTAAAGTCTTTTATAAACCCACGGGAAGGTCCCGGGGTCAAACCCGCGAACCTCCTAGGATTTTGTTGCAACAATACATATAATATAGCATTTCAAATATATCATAACAATTTCCATGATATAACTTTGGCATATATTTAAAACATTAGACTGGTGGAATTACATATATCTCCTCGTGGCGTTTGGTTATAAAAAAATATTTTAACTTTAGAATTTGGATATATATTAATATCCCACCATATATGTGTTGGCATATGGTTATAAAAAAGTATTAAAATTAGAGTATGGTTATACCGACGGTGATATATATGGTTTGAACGTTGGTAATGTAATATAACCATTGCTCTAATTTTGGAGTGTTGTTAACACAAACTTGGGATTTAGTGGGCCTGCCAGATATGGCAGGCTCCTCCAACCCTTTCCACCATACCAATTCAACAAAAATTTAAATATAAGCTCCTCCATTAGCTATATAACGACAAGCCTATGGTTTGTTGGTAAATTTTTGGGTTTCAACCCAGTGGTGGCGAGTTCGACCCACAGTTTGGTAGTTTGACCTGTGAGTTTGACCTGCTGCCACATGCCCTGATCTGGCACTACCACTTGGCCCGCTCTGGCCCATTTTTTACTTGTTTTGACAAAACTTAAGAGTGTGTTTTCTCCCTCATACAGAGGCCATTTTGAAAACCGAATATACCACCGGAATCAACGCAAAGAGCCCTTCGAATTTGTGTTGGTTTCATGAGAATTTGATACTGTTGAATTTTGAGATTTTTTAGGATCCTCCTGGATCATCAGTCTTAATAAATTTTTATTATACTTATATCATTCTATATTTATTGTAAATGTGAAAAAGAAGAAAAATAATTTTTTTTGAAGCATGGGTTTCATGTTATTTTTATCTATCAACTAGGTCAGTCATGTTCTTCATGACTCTACGGTTTACTTGAGTAAAAAAGATTCCTTATCATATGTATAAGACCCTTCTTGGGAATTTGTATCATGAAAGAAAAATATATTTTGAGTCGAGTAAGTAAAAAAGCCCTCCATCACCAAGTCGGCCCTACCTGTGTGATGTTGGCCCTGTGGAGGGATATTCGACCCCATGAAAATGCTATATATTGATGATGAATTCAAACTATTTGGAATCCATCCATCACATGTTCGATATGGAATAAGAAGAAGAGAAAAAAAGGTGTGAAGCTGAAGAAAAAGAGAAAAATTCAAGGAGAAGAAATCTTAGTTTTTGAGCCTCCTTGCTCTCACAAATGTGAAGTTTCTGGGGCTATAGTGTGAGTTTCAGGTACGATAATTGCAAGTTGAGTCGTAGACATATTCAAGAGGGATGAAACCTTGACGATATCATATTTTGATAGAGTTGAATTTCGTTGACTTTGGGAGGCTTTAACGCATTTGAAGGAGAATATTTTGGAGGGTTGACTTGGTGATTGGAGAAGTTCTTGGTCTAAGAGTTCTTGGCTGTAAAATTTTGACTTGGTTCTTGTTGTACTATTAAAAAACCCCCATTTATTTTTATAATAATTAGTATTGTAATAATAAATGGGGACCCTTTAATTTATTTATTTTCCAAAAGTATTAGTAAGTAAGAGTTTTCCTTTTAAAAAAATTTTGTAATAAAACCTTCGATGATATTAAGGCGTTGAGCTAAGTAACTTAGGACTAAGCACTTATCTATTTATCAAAAAGCAAATAATCCAAAATAACGTAGATTAATCATAAATTGGAATCCGTGAATCACGATCTGTAAAACCCTTTTATAAGACCATATGTAGTGTTGAGCTTTTTCTAACTTAAAAGACCTTTAAATATTCCCAAAGTATATAAAGTTCTTGTCTTAATGAAACAATATTTCGCATAAAGAAAAAGCTGCTAAAAAATTCAATGAATATACCACACATCACAAATCGAGAAACATAAACAACTTTTGAAATAACATATCCCTGACCTTGCGATCTTGCAATGCTACGATATTGTGATATATTAACCCTGCGACCTTGTGATATTCCGACTTCGCAGTGTTGCGATATTCCGAGATATTATGATAGTGTGAATTTAATACATTGCAATATTGCAATATTGTGATTTATCACAATCTCAAGATCGACATCGCACTTAAGTCATACCTAATTTAAAATATCATTCGGGATTTGTGATACAATGTTTTGATAAGACTTGAAAGAAATCACACGTAGGCCTTAATGCATAATTAATAAAATCAACTGCATTTACTCTTTTAAAGGCTCGAGAAGATTTATATATGTTTAGTCGTGTTAGTAATAAAAGTCTCGTCCTTATAGAATTTAATGTGATAATTGAGTTTCCACTTTAATTTTCGCTCTCAGTTTCATTATGTTTTCTCTATTGCTCAAATTTTAGGAAACAACACTTGCAAATAAATAAGAAAGGAAAAATAAATTTGAGGTTACTGTGTTTGAAGACTCAGACATGCATCCACTCTTTACTGATACTACAAGCAACAAATATGGTGGAACTACATCGTAACATGTTATTTCCTGCATAGGATAGCTGCAAGGCCTAAAATACTGCCATACACGGATATGGTGAAGTGAATTATTAACAATGTGGATATTTCGAATAGGACATTTAGAAATTCAAGACAGGAAGTCATGGGGTCATTTACCTCTGACAATTTGTGTAGAATGTAATACTTATCTGAACCTCAAAATCCCTATGACAAAGCTTTCATTGAGTAGTTCACAAAATAAAATGAAGACCTGATAGATGTTATGCAAACTTGGAGGTATGTCTCCAACAAATCCAAGCGAAAAAATCTGGTATGTACCCAATTGCACACTTATCAGCCCCACATAGTTATGTAGTTGCGATGATGTGTAAACTATTTGGAAAAGTTGACAGTACCAATTTTTCCATGGAATGGATTACATTGATTGATGCGACTGTTAGTGCCATAATTATGAATTGGAGTAATATTTTTTTAGAAAATTTCACTATGGCCATTAGATAGTACAAACATAACAGAGTTGTCTCCACTCGGGTTACACCTCCCTTTTTTATGAGTGCATACGCAATGGATGCTATTTGTTTTTTTTCATGATTTCCAAACCTAGGTTGGAATTGGACTCTGAAAGGCCCTACTCCCATATATGTTTATCATAAAATTTTGTGGGAATCACAGTTTTGCCCCCATTTTTACAAGATTTGTCAAAGCATTATGGTGCCAATTTATCAAACCATTTTTGATGTAAAAGCCCCCAGGATTTCATAAGAAGCAAAGATAAACATCTTGTCGAAGGTAGGATGGTTTGGTGAAGAATCATTTACTTATATCAGAATATTTTGGAGTATTGCAGCTCCCCATGTTCTTCCATATTATGTTCCTGATAAGCTATTAGTAAGAGAGATTGCCTATCAAATAGTAGGGGAAGCTATTACCAAAACCCACAAAGATATGCAAAAATCTATCTGGCCAATTTTTTCAGTGCAATGTGGTTCTTTTGCATTATTTGATTTTGGACACACATTTAAAGAGATATAGAATATTGCATGCATGAATCTGGCTAATATGCCAGGCAAATAGTATGACCCCAACAAAGTCACCCAAGACTTTACTGATATGGTTAAAATCAAATAGTTCATTCATGAGAAACATGAATTTGATGATATATTTGAAAAGGCCAATACATTTTGATAGGTTTTACATTTAGAATCAATCAAATTGAACCTAGTCGACCTCAATAATTTTCATATATACAGGAATAAAATATTTACAAGGGTCCCTTTGGACCTATTACAAATTGATAAAAGAAGAGAGCCTACTCCCAGCATAAGTCTAGAGGAGAATTTCGATTAAAATTGTAATCAAGAATCTCCAGAGAAGTCAATTCAAGGTTCAAAACATTCTGAATAGAAATCTCATAATCATGAAGAAAACCCTACATAATATCTTGAGAAAGATACAGACAAAAACGTTGGAGAAACTACAAAAAGAAACCCCGGCTGAAGAAAATTTAGAGATTGATTCTACACAGGTTCAAACACAGACAATCATAGTCAATGATTTGGATAAAAAATGGGAGAAAATAAGGAAAAATCTCCAATTATAGTAGAAAGAGATAGAAATTGAAGGGACTTCTAGATTTTAGACCCGTAAACAGACTCTACAAGTTATAAATCCAAAAGCAGATGTTGAAATCATCCTGACCTACCCAACTTCACAAATTGTTTTAAGAATTGAAGAGATACCCCCTCTAGATATATTATATAGTCCATCACATAAAGCAGTAGTAAGAAGATAGAAAAATAAAATAAAACTAGATTCATCAGTAGAAAATCCAGAGAATGAATCAATGTAGGTAGTATGGAAAGACACCCCCATTGATCCATCAGAAAATATTACAAGGCTGTCATAGTTTGCAAGTGCTTATGCAACAGTAACAATGGATAAGGTAGCAGAGGTTAGTCATATTCTTAAAGATAAAGATGAAAGAATTCAGTTGTTGGAGCAACACCTTGAACAGGAAATATTGAACACTAATAAGCAAGAAGAGTTGGAGATGGTACAGTTTCATAAATATTTTGAGAAAATGAAGTTACATCGCTAGGAAAACATCACAGAGAAAGATACACATATTTAAAAAATGCATATTGAAATGCATAAACTCATAAATCATCCTCAAATAGAAGAATTCATCAAAGAGACACTTGAATTAAACACTCAATTGTCAAAATAGCAAGAAATATTCTGTCAAAGAATATCAATGATCAAACCATATTGTGAAACAAGTGATACATTAGTCAATAAAGTGGTTGATCAAAGATTAGAATATGAATAGGTTGATAAAAAAAATTCAGAGTTTATTTCTTGGTAAGAGTCTGAAGAAGGAAGAAAATCTGGTTTTCCAATTATTGAAGAATCCCACAAAGATATTTCATTCACCGTTTGGGATATGAAATTGAAGCAAGTAGAAAGGGAAACAACTAGAGAAAATAGTAGAGCAAGCAATATAATTGAAGCTATGAATGAAAACCTTCACAATATCAATCTGATTAAAGAATGCAAGCCAGGAGTTTTCCCAAATATCAAACATTCAGAGAGACAGTAGAAAGAGGCCGCCGAAAATCAAATTGAAGCAGTCAAACAACTATCTAAACTTGACCAAGAAAATTATTGGTAGTTTCTAATAAAACCATACAGTCAATGGATGGCTTTGAGTTGTCTAACGAATTCCACTCAAAAGATAGTGCCACCACTCTTTGATGTTGTGTTTACGAGATAACTAAGATCCAAAGTCGGCCAACCATCCCAGGTGAAGCCAATGATGGATATTTGTGAACTCAAGAGCTCAATGGCGAAGAAGGATCGTTCAACATGATAAAGCACATCATTATATTTTTTAGTTTTTATCTTTTTATTTTTCGTATTCTGAGGAAGCTTGTTTGAAACCTCCTCATATTTTTATGTAATAATATATTTTTGATAGATATGTAATATTATTTAAACCTCTCTCATGCATTCTAAGAGAGGGGTCTAGGATTTTATCAAAACATTTTTCATAAGCTTTCACTTTTGTATTTTTTTTTATTGTTTTGATAAAATATATGGAACAATATCTTGATTTTCTTGGATATTGAAGCATACTATATTGAATTTTCATTTTTGTACTCTTACAGTGTATTTGGTTGAAAAGAAGAAGATCAACGTTGTTGATTTCATGAGTAGGACCTTTCATATCTGGTACTTATATATTTATGATTGAGTTTCTTATATGTATTAGCAATGATATGCCTTATATTTTATTATGTATGAGATCTGAGTTACAATTTTTCATTAAAAAAAAATTGTATAATGTTTCAGCTGTAATTCCTTATTGAGTATATGATCAATCGATATATGCGATATAGTTTCCACAATTATTTTTGCTAACTATTTACTCAAAATAATTATCTTTAATAGTTTCATCTCTTATAGAAATTGAATGATATTTATTACCTTTTGATTTAAGATATCTTTGTAGGTCATACGATTTAAGTTATTCCCAGGTATAGATTAATCTAAATATTAGATTAAATAAATGAATGTGTTTGTTATTTAAATAGATCAATTTTTTTAGTTAAAATCATTTTCCATTTCACCTTATATCAAAACCATCATCATCATATCAAATATTTGCTAGGAAAATGGTCCCATTATCCCCATTTGGAGCCACTATACCAAATGGAAAAGGAGTTGCTTTGAAGGTCCAGACCGGGTGGTTATCCCCCATTTTGTTGCAACGAAATTCTGAGGCTTCACATTTTGGCACTAGAAGGAGGGCCAAGTGTGAATGACAAAGAAAAATGATAAAAAAATAAGAATCCATCTTAATAGTTGTTCTCCCTCTAGATCTCTTCCAACTTCTCAATCTCCATCTAGAACTATCATTTTAAGATCAGAAGTTGAACAAACGTCTCCTAAATATCCTAGTGAATCTCAGAAATTACTTTCTTCAAACTACAAACCCGAATCACCATAAGTTCAGAATTTGATAGAGAATTTATAGAAAATCTATATTTCAGCTGAAAATCTTGTAATATATCAGTCATATGAAGGAAGTGTTTCATCTATTTTACAACCAAGATGAATCTTGACTCATTATTTAAGTGAGAATATTGGAATTACTCCTTTGTAATTTACCATTACTTCTTTCTGAAAGAATACCAAGAAATCTAAATCACATACATCTATTATTGAGGTTTTATCCAATTCTCCACCTCAAATCCATTCATTCCCTCCACTCATTTCAACAACTCCCATTCTAACAACTGGTGCTATTTATTCTAGTCTAGGCAGCCAACCTGCCTCTTCTTCAGCTCAAATATCACTCATATCCTTGTCCATCCATACTCCTATCATCATGGCAGGACAGAAACTACCACCACCACAAGTACAACCATGGAATAATCCAGGTGTTGTAGCAATGGTATGTCCTCTTCACCCTCTCCCTAAACATCTTGAAATATGGTTGCCCAAATTTAATCCTGATGATGGCCTACCAGCAAAGGAACATTTCCATAACTATATGTTGGCCATCAATTTAAATGAAGTTACTGAAGAAGACTACATTGTCAGATTATTTCCATATACTCTTATAGGATCTGTAGGATCCTGGTACTTTTCATTACCCACTCACTCCATAAATAGTTGGGATATGTTTGAACAACAATTCTTAGCTAATTTTGGAGATGATAGAACCATTACATCGATCATCAATGAATTTTCCAATTTGAAGGTTAAAACAGGAGAAAAGATCAAAGATTTCAATTTTAGGTTCAATAAACTACTCAATAAAATTCCTATTGCATCAACTCTTGGCACTGATGTTAAAATTGAGTGGTAGATATATTATCTTCCCTCTAATATAGCCATTTTTGTAGATAGAGTGTAGTTATTCACATTAGCAGAAAACATGAAGGAATATTTATATTTAGAAAAGCACATAGTTTCTCTTGAAAAGAAAGGCTCTCAAGAATACATAAAATCTAAGAAAGTGTCTTTCAATGATGATTCTAAAAAAAGTCCCAAAAGATCCTTTTGATCTTGAAAGCCTTCAGAAAGTGCTAAAGGACATGTCTAACGAAATGGTTGAAATGAAGAAACAAGTTGTTGAATCCTCTACCACAAAAAATCCTTTTAGATATTTTAGGAGAAATCAATCTTCTAATTCTCAGCCACCAAATTCCATATCTAATGTTGAGTCTAAATTAGAAGAAGAGGAAGAAGAAAATGAAGACAAAGAAACTGGAGATGAAGAAATAGTCGAACTAAATGGGATGTGGGGCTTTATCCTTCCAAGTGAAGAAGGAAAAGAAGCTTTTCCCATTAGCACCAGAAGTAAAGAACCTGCTGACACAACTCAATTGGATCAAAAGCAGAAAACTCTAACTCCTCCTACTAAGGAAAAATCAATCAATAAAAATTCCTCTCCCAAAACATCACAGCCAAATCCATCTCCATCAAATATTCCATCTACATCAAAGACCCCAGTGGTCACTGATACCATGGAGTAGTTAGCCTCCTATACCAATAGGTTTCATCTTTCATGATTGTCTTGATTGAAATATGGAATATGTTCAAACCTTCTTTCTTGAGCAAAGGTGTTCCATATTCTGGAAAGACCAAAAAATCAAAAAATTTAAAAAATGTAAAGAGGGTATACCCTAAAAGAAAGATCAAAGGGTAAAAAGAATAAAATGGTCAAAAAAGAGAAAGAAATGAACCCCAAGCAAAAATAGACCAAGGAAAGTGTGCAAATTCAAATGCCACTACTATTTCATTTTTTGTAATAAAGAAATTGTGTGCAGCTTGTCAAACCTTTGCCACAATTCATGAATAAGTCAAATTGTTTAAACTTGGCTTAGTCATATTTTAATTTCATGTTGTAGATTAGAGAATAAATATCTAGCCAAACAGTTTAATCTTGGCAGATAAGTAGATAGGTAGAGTTAATAAAAGGTGCTAAACAGTTCAATCTGAGCCCTTGGATGTAATAAGGGTAGAATTAGATAGATTTTCCTTGTAAAAAAGAAAAGATTGATAAGGGTTTGCAAGTTTAAATGCACCCTAATAAAGAAGAGAAAATGGTAGTGTTAAGTAGATAGGGTAGGTAGATGGTGCTGCAAAGTGTTATCTGATGAATGATGCTGCTACATGTTTTTGATCCTTCACTTTCATCACAAGTACTAAAGCAGGAAATACACTGGAAAATCACAGCAAGCAAAGTCAAACTCATTAACTTCCCTCATCACTTTCCCCTCAAAAGTTTTACTAATTTTCCCCAAAAGTACTAAGGTAATTGGAGATCAAAGGGGCTCAAGGCATTTCCTTGACTTCTGGAGGGACCGGACCCTCGGCCTAATGATCAAAAAAGACCTAAGTACTTGAGATAATTCATCATTATAATCATCCATCTTTAACCTTGTCCTAAGTAAAATCCCATTTTACTTAGGAACATCATGCAAAATTCCATAAAAATCCCTCAAGATAACTTGCTATTCTAAGTTTAAGTGTTGAAGATAAGATATTGCAATTTACTTCAGAAGTTATCACTTTCTTAGATGTGCAAAAATATTTTGAGTTTCCTTGTCCTTTGCCATATTAACATTTAACTCTATTTACTAAATCCCTAGTGAAATACCCTATCCTAAGTATATAATTCCTTTGTTTATATATACCCCAAAAACCCCTTTATTATAATGTTTTGACCAAAGTATTTACCTCCCTAATATTCATTAAAACCCACTTCTATAAACCCTTTGGTTAAAATATAGCATTATATTATAATCCCGCCCTTATGGTAATTAAATAACGTTTGTTGGTTACCATATAATAAAATCTATACATAAAAAGTTTAAACATGCGATATGTATGTTTAAAACGCCAAAAAATATGAATAAAACTTCAGAGAAGTCTTGCGCCACCGTGGATTGTCCACCTGGCATTCCACCTAACCAACCCTGCCGCAACCCATTTCTTACACATTCGGGATTAATTAGTCATCAGGACTAATTAAATAACCTTTTATCCGCTTGTTAAATATTCCCCGGAGCGATTAAACAACATTGAAAAGTGTTTAAAACCCGACGGGCCCACATCTGAAACCTCCGCCTATTCCCCCATCGCTTCAGCCGTCGGATCAACCCTCCGCAGATCAATGGTCCACGTTAACCCCGCTAGCCATCCTTTGTGAGAATGTTAATCAGCGGGGAACGAGCGGTATTTGAAAAGTCAGACATCCACGTGGCAAACGTTCTGTGGAATCGCTCCCCCCGCGATCAATACCACCCTCGACCAAAAGCGGTGCGGGGACTTCCCGCTTACCGCTTCCCACCCGACCTTGCACACGTCACTCCCGTACGTCGATGACGTCATCCCTCGAAAAATAAAAAACTCTTTTTAAAGCCATTTTTTCCATATTTTTCCTGTTATTTCGTTATTCTGAAAACGACAGAGCTCCCGCTGCGATTTTCAAATTTCCACTGCAATTGACCAATTCACTCCAAGATTCCGCTGCGCCCGTGTTGAAGAATAGTCCTGCCATTACCTGTTACCTGTTAAAGAACCACCTTCCGTCTAAAAGCATGTATTTATCCTTTTTCGCCCCGACTGCAAATAAAACTCAGTGTTCTTTGTTTTTCGCTGAAATAGTGGTTAAAAATCGTCACTGAGCCCTTTCCAGAAGTTTTAAGACTGTGCAATTGTTCCCTGAACCGGCGAGCTGTGCCAATTTCCTTCATTTTTAGAAATTTTGCCCGGCCTGTAAGGAAAACCAAAACCTCCATTTTGAATCCACAAGAACCAAAATGGAGGCCCCGGCAGCTCTGAATATCACTCCATTAAATGCTCCTCACCGGGAATTAGACTATTTACCTTTGATAGATGAAGATTTCCAAATTAAAGACTTAGTTTTTGATGAAAGTCCCCTATTGAGTTATTGTCGCTGCAGAGACAAATACTCAAAGGGGCAAGATCTTATAGGGTTATGGGAATCCAATCTCCCAAGGTATCTCATCCCTTTAGTTGTTCCATTCCCAGAAATCGTCCATTATTGCCAGGCAAACTATGATCCCGCATGGAGGGCTGTAATAGCCCCTGATCAAAGTATTCTGTTTCCCATCACTCCCCAGGCTATCAATGCCATGTTACACTTTGAACCAAACCAAGAATTAGCTCCATTGTCCATAGAAGGATTGATTGAGAAAACCAGGAAATTAACCCCAGAAAAGCTAAAATCCATGTGTCAGCATTTCATGTCACCTGAGCATCAGCCAAAAGGGTCTCCTCCCTATGGTTTTTACTTTTTCAATACATTGGGAAGGCTCATTGTAAATATTATATCTTTTGTCTTAGGATTCAACACCAGTGAATATGTGGATGAGATAACCTTGGCTTTGCTATCCATTTTTACTCCTAGGCAACCTCCTGAGATTAAATATGATTTTACTTCCTTCATAGCCAACAAGATCCATGATCAATTCATAAGGCTGGATACTGAAAAGGTTTTTAAGTACTCCTCAGTTATCTATCATCTCATGATCTACTATCAGTCAGAAAGATTCCCTTTCCCTGTTCGAAAACTTGATGCCAAGGGAAATCCCAGGTCCGTCATATTTTGGTCCCCCATCATTCATTCTTCCTCCGATTCTCCTTACTCCTACTCTGAATTCATTGATCAGTTTGTTTATCCTGCAACAACTTTGTTAACAGGAATTCCTCCCCCAAGACTCACTAATGAAATTAGAAAAACCTTGCAACTGTCAAAGAGTTATAAGGTTGGGGATTGGTATTTGTATCAGAACCATACAGTCATCAGGATTTATGGATGTGAATTACATCCATTCAAGTTACCCAGATATGTACCAATGAGGATTTTTGCCTTGGAATACTTCAGGCAAATGAACAATTCAGATGTGATCCATTTTTGTAATGTAAAAAAGAAAGCTCCGTTAAGGATCAAAAGCCAATTAGGTCCTTTCATCTGCAATTCTAGGGAGGCTGAGAGAGAAGCAGAAAATCTATTACAGAGAAAGTTCCAAACATCTTTCCGTTGGGTTCCTTATGATCCCTTTGGTTTTATTTGTGAAAAGATATTAAAGAATAAATCATCTCCTTATATACACCACAAAATTCCTGATCTATAACAGTATGCAAATCAAGATGAATGGGTTGAAGGAACACTTGTTGAAGAAGAAAGTGAAGCAGACAAAATGAATAAAATTATGAAAGATGTTGAGAAGAACTTTGACCTAGAAACGTGTGGTCAAATGCAGGTACCCTACATTGGCACATCTTCAGCAACAACTCTACAGCAAGCATTACAGGAAAGCAGTCCATCAGTAGCAGCAGAACCCAAGGGTAAAGGAAAAGAACCTGTAGTTCAGGTCATTGAAACTTTGATCATGGCTGAGAAACCACAAACTTCCAAAACACCTGAACAATCACAGGTTTCTCCCACTCAGGCACAGCATCCACAAGTTCCAGAGTTGCAAACTCCATTAAATGTGGAAATAGGGAAGAAGAGACAGGCTCCAGATACCACACCTCCAAAAGGGGCCTCACAGGTACATCAAATTAAAAAACACAAATCAGATCCACCTCCAGATGTAGAAATTATAGATGAAGTATTTGATGATGGAAGGGAAGATAGTCAGCAAACTGGCACAGCAAGTGAAACAAACATAAGCCAGAAAGGGAAAGCTTTACTCTTCAGCAACAACTCTACAGCACACATTACAGGAAAGAAGTCCATCAGTTGCAGCAGAATCAAAGGGCAAAGGAAAAGAACCTGTAATCCAGGTTATTGAAACTTTGGTCATGGCAGAGAAACCACAAACTTCCAAAGCACTTGAACAATCACAGGTTTCTCCCACTCAGGTACAGCATCCACAGATTCCAGAGTTACAGACTCCATCAAATGTGGAAATAGGAAAGAAAAGGCTGGTTTCAGACACCACTCCTCCAAAAGAAACCGCACAGGTACATCAGGTCAAGAAACAGAAACCAAATCCACCTCCAGATGTGGAAATTATAGATGAAGTATTTGATGATGGAAGGGAAGATAGTCAGCAAACTGGCACAGCAAGTGAAACAAACATAAGCCAGAAAGGGAAATCTTTACAAAAGCAATTAAGCACTGAGGTCTCTTCTTTCAGACCACCAAAAAACAGACACTGGAGATATTAAAAGAACCTTCATTAATATTAAAACAAAGAATGATCCATTGAAAATGAAGGTATATGATCAGTATATGAAGATGGCTCCCCATAATCAAGAAAGGCTAATGTCAGCGTTTGACCTTTCACAAGGTAAAATGCTGATGAGCCACTTCAAAACAAAGGTGCCAAAGCCCACTTCAGCAGCAGATTACATCAGAACAAATTTTGAAGTTTTGGCAAAGGATATCCATCCCCTGGACCAGATAGAGCTACACAGAAAAACCGGGGAAATGGTCTATTCTACTCTCACCAACAAGGCCATGGCAGCTATAACGCTGCAGGATTCTTTGAATAACACTACTGCACAATTGAAAATTGAGAAGGCCTCCTCACAGGCCAAAGATAATAGAATAAAATCTTTAGAAGAGATAATCATTGGTTTGGGTCATAATCCCAAAGACATTAAAGGTATTGAGGCATTGATAAAGAAGAAAGAGGATGATATAGCTGCACTCAGAAAACAGCTAAAATTACCAGCCTTGAGGCACCCTCAGACCCAAGAAGTTATAAAAAGTAATTCACAGGAAGAAATAATGGAGTTACTTCTAAATATGACTGAGCGACTAAATGAAACAGAGAGGGAATTGGAAAAAGCATTGCAGGAACAGGAAACTATCAGGCAGACTTCAACAACATGTACTACAACAACAGGGCAGCAGATACAACCATCTCAAATGAATACTTCTGGCTTGAGTTCTGAGGACTTAATAAAACAAATGGAGAGTTTGCAACCGAGGGTCACAAAACTCCAAGAAACAAAATTGCAATTAGTAAAATTGGAGGAAAAATATGACACATCTAAAAAGACAGCTGCTGATAACACCAGGGAGATAAAAAGGTTGGAAAAATTGGTTCAGGCTTTGGAAAAAGATCTTTCATTGGAGAAGCCTTTAAATGAAATAAATGACATTCTTTGGGGTAACATCATTGAATTAATAAAGGGTATTTGGCCCTCTATTCAAGCTATTTTTGAGCAAAATGAGTTGGTTAAAATCGCCCAAGAAGAAATAAATAGAACCAGAAATGAATTGAGAGGCAGGCCTGAGCAGGCCAATCAGCTCATTCAATTTTTGAATTCCAGAACAAAGCAACAGCTTGCAGTGTTAGGAATTGATGATAGGACAGGCACAGTTTTGGAAGTAAAGAGAGTTTTCACCAAGAGGACTTTCATGCAAAATTTAGAAAGGAAGTGCACAGACATTTTGGTTGATATCAACATTTTCAGAGAGAAATTTCAAACTTTGTTGGATAGTGGGTTACCAAGTCCCATGCTCATAGAAGATCAAATAATAGACTTGGAAACCTATGTGAAGAGAATAAAGGCTCATGCTAAAAATACAGCTGCTTGTTCTACTAGCTCGTCAGAATCGACATTACCAACCAGGAAAAGTATCTATGATAAAGTGAGGAATTTATTTCATCTGGAACATGAAATAAAGTATCTATTTCCGAATGAGCCTACCTTTTATAAACTTACTGAAGCAGATGAAACTTTAAGAAAGCTCAGAAGAACTATGATACCTGATGATCCATGGTGGAGAGAAATGTTGGAAATTTTATGAAAATTATCTTCAACATGAGAATTTTATCTTTTACTATTATGTGAAAAGTAAAAAGGAAAACAGATGAAAGAGTATCAGGTGAAAAGGTTAAAGAGTATCCGTGGGAATAAAGAGTGTCCAACAAGCCAAAGAAATACTGCAAGGGACAGCACAGAGCCCTATTTCAGCACTTACCTCCAGCACATCCACGAAGAAAGGAACAGCACATCGGCAGTTGCCCATTATTCTATCCACGAGACCATTTGTCTCTTGTTTGTTTGTAAATTATGCTTTAAGTCAGCCTAGATTATTGGCTAAGATAGTGTAATATTGTTTAAGATTATTTTGTGTATAAATAAACCCTCAAAGAGAGTGTTGAGGGTGGATTCTATTACTCTGTTGTAACATTGAGATTTTCGGAATAAAAAGCATTTTGGAGAAATTTATTCGTGGCTTACTGGATGACGATTTAAAGCACTGGACTTGTTGCAGGATTCATGTGTTGGATTACAGTTCAATAAGTTTTTCTACCCTTTGTCTTAAGTTTTATATTAGTTTATAATATCATCATATCCATTTCTGAATAATTTACATAAAGGATTGAATCAGAATTTACTTAATTGTACTCTGATTTCAGATGTAATTGTTCTTAATGTTTTCTTCTGAATTAGTTATAAGAATGAATTCTTAAATGCTCTTGCTTTGCTAATTTAAACATTGTTGATTACTATGATAAAGAATTCTTCATTGCTCTTTGTTTGTAGTCATCTCATTTCTTTCTTTTGAACATGGTGAAAGATTCTTAGCTGCCTTTCATCCCTTCAAGATCATCCCATCCACTTTAAATTTTAAGCATTTTTCTCTGTCTAGCTATCTTGCCCTGTAATACCATCTTGTGCTTAGAATAGAAATCCAGTAAATCCATCCTTTGACTCCATAGCCCAATGGACTGAAAGCCCTCAACCTTGCCCTTATGTCTGTGGATTCCACCATTTTCCCAAAACAAACTCTGAATCTATAACTAGCCTAAAACCTTCCAAGAACAAAGATAAATTATAAAGAGAGAGCCCTCTCTGGATGCAGATTGGCTAGATTCTGCATCTAAAAGGTTGGTTTGTGGTTACCTCGGGTATACTTTCCTCTTACACAACTTCTAGGAAAACCCGAGTGATAACATAGTGGCGACCATACTGGGGATCTGAATCATTTCACTGTTATTATTGTTTGATTTATAAGCTATAGACAGAGTCTGAAGATCAGCCAGGTAGCCTTTGAAATTGCTTTTGCTCTGCAATTGCAAAAGTAAATAAATGCTGCTTCAGTCTATCTCTGATTTAGCTTATATATTGAATCTTAGTTTCAAATTTTTCAATCAGACTCTCTAGTTTAAACATATCTTTGAGGAAATCTTAATCACATATCATTATTTCTTGAAGAATTTGTAGAAGTTGTATTTATTTTTCAATTAAAATCCAAAATCCAAAAACACATAGTCTAGGAAAGCTGGCTTCAGAAAGGATTCGACATACTAGGTCAAACCCCGACCCCAATCCACCACCAATATTTGAAAATCCAAATCTGATTCCCAGAATTCTTAGAAGACAAGGAAGTCAAGAAAGTTCTGAAAGAGGAAGTCAGGAGAGTAGAGGAAGTTCTAGACCACTTTCTAGATCTGCATCTTGTCCTGTGAAAATTATATATATTGATGACATTCCTTTCGATGCACGATTTGAAACATCTTTGTTTGTGAATTTTTCTGAAACTGAATTATCTAGATTAGTTCCAGATCCATTGTTCTTTGAAGATTTTCAATACAGATTTGTTTCACATCATCTTGACAGAGAATTGCATAACTCTATTCAGTCTGAACAAACCTTTGAAGAAAGTTCAAACATTTCTGTGATTACCGAAGCATCTCCAAGTTCAGTCACTTTTTCCCAAACTTTTCAAACACCTGTTATCCCTTCTACTCCTCCATCTCCTCCTGCCAGACCATCAACTCCTATTACCTCACTTTATCTTCCAATGGCTAATCGATATGCCCCTTTACAGTTACCAGCCAACCCTCCAGCTTTACCTCAGGATTACCAGAGTAAGATCACACCTTTTGATGGATCAGGTACTTACACAGCTCAACAACACACCAAAAGGATGACTGACTACTTTGAGTTTTATGAGATTGATACTGATAATATCCGAATGAGAATTTTCGTTCAGAGTCTTACTGGAGAAGTTAGAACTTGGTTTAGGGCTCTTACCCCGAACAGTATTGCTGATTTAGAAGCTTTGTATAGGGCATTTTTGAACAGATGGGAGAAAAAGAAGGATCCTCTCCAGATCCTATCAGAATTTGAGAAATTAAGAAGAAGACCTAACGAAACCGTACAAGATTACATCATAAGATTCAATGAATCATATAATGCAGTTCCTCAAAACCTAAGACCCCCACCTAACAACGTGTTGGTTAAATTTCCAGATGGTTTTGACTCCGATATAGCTTATTCCCTTAGGGAAAGAGCTCCTCAAACACTAGAGGAAATGCAAAGTATAGTGGTGAGTGTAGAAGCAAATCTGATAGAAAAACGGGCCAGAGCTAGGGCAGAGAGAAGAATGCCTATGAATGAAGAACCTTCAGCTTTTGAAAAGAAGCTGGATGTAATCATTAAAGGTATGGAAAGATTAGGAGACAGAGTGGAAACCATTGAAAGAAAGTCTTCTACTGACAATCAGAATGTTGCAAGAAACCCAAACTTCAGGAGGAATCTGAACCAAAATATTGGAAAGAATGTCCCTGATCAAAACATTAGGCCACCTTTCCAAGAAAACTTTGTTGAAGGCTCAACTTCTGAAGAACCTACAGAAGATGTAGAAATAAACAATGTAACTGATGACAAAAATGAACCAGAATTTTTCCTATCCCAGGATGATCAAGAGAATCACATCCTTGAAACATTCCAAACTCATTCAGGTGAGACTTTTGATTTTAAGGAAGGCTATGACACAGCAATCTATGAGGTTCATAAACAGTATAACTTGAGAAGTAGGCGGATTGAGGTGCCAGAAAATACCAAACAGAAAACTACAAAACAAAATGTCAAAGGTAAACAAAACATTCCCCCTGTACAAAACATTCCCCAAGTACAAATTTTGTCTAGGATAACCCCCAATTCTTCAAATCCAATAATTGAAGATGTCTCTGACAACCAACCAAACAACAAACAACAATCTAATACATCTCCTCTTGTAGGAAATGTAGAAGAAACAGTAGAAGTTAGTCCTGAAACACCTTCAAAACAAAACTTCATTCATGAAAAAGAGAAAAACATTGAAGACCCAAAAAACAGAGAAAACTCAACTGTGCAAAACACTAAAACTCAAACAGAAAAACCTTTTAATCTAGAGGCTGAAATAGGCAAACTCAAGATAACTGTTCCTTTATCAGAATTGGCTAAACATGATGTCTATAGGAGTCAGATTACCAAGTCCCTAAACATTAACATTACTGGATTAGATGATTCAGTAAACATTCTTGATGATCAACCTAAACTTCTTTTTGGCCCTGAGGTTAATGGCAAACCAGAAAGTGGAGGAACTCCTCCATTTTATGTAAGCCTGAATGTTCATGATAAGATACTCCATAATGCAATGCTAGATTCTGGAGCATCTCACAATTTGATGCCAAAAGCAGTAATGGAAAGATTGAATCTAGATATTACCAGGCCTTATAAAGATTTGTTTTCATTCGATTCCAGTCAGGTAAAATGTTTAGGTTTAATTAAAGATCTGTGTGTCACTTTGGTACAATACCCTGCTAAGTCTGTTTTAATGGACATAGTAGTTGCTGATATTCCACCTAAATATGGTATGTTATTGTCTAGATCTTGGGGTGCTAAACTTGGAGGATCTATTCAACTAGACATGTCTTATGCAACTATTTCAGTATTTGGTCAGCCTAAAAGATTATATAGAGAAACTTTGATGAAGTACTTAGTGAGTAGCCATGAGAAGCTTGAAAACTTCCTTGTTTATTCTGTACATTCTGACATGGATTCTTTTATTTTATACAATGCTGAGTCAGATCTTCCTACTGAAATAGAAGCTCCAGAAATGGAAATCATAAACAAAACCACTGTTAAAATTGAAGAAATCTCTGAAAACAAAGAAACAACAGATGATCAAGAAATACCCGAAGAAACTAAACAGCTAGCTCCTGTCAAGAAACACTTTAAAACAATTGATGAAGATTACGAACATGAAATTCTATGGCATTTAGAGTTTGATGGCTCAGTAAACAGACTAGGGGCAGGAGCTGGGATTTGGTTACATAATGTTGAGAACAATTATGCAGAGGGTCATGCTTATAGGTTGAATTTCAAATGCACTAACAACATGGCAGAGTATGAAGCTCTTTTATTAGGGCTTAAACATGTCAAGAAGTTAGGAGGTATTAGGGTATCAATTGTAGGAGACTCCGAACTAATCATCCAACAGATTAAAGGAGAATGTGCAACAAAAGACATGAGACTGAAACAATACAGAGAAACAGCTGTAGAGATTCTCAACACATTTTTACAAGCCCAACTTGCCAAGATTCCCAGGAAAAAAAATTTGCATGCTCACAGTTTAGCAATGTTTGCTAGTACATGCAAGTTACCTTTCGACCCTAATCATCAGTTTTCAGCTGAAATTAGGCATAGGCCTGCTATACCAGACAATCTTTTGAATTGGCAAGTATTTGTGAATAACAATCAAATCAGTAATTTTTTGACACTTCAAAATGAGTTTTCTAACTGTAATATAGATGAGGATATAGCTATTGATGAATCTGATCAAGGAAAAGAACAAAAAATAGAAATTTCAAGAGAAAATGCAATTCATATGCTACATCCGACCACATTCACTAAAAAGGACATGAAAAATTTGAAACAAATGGAATCTGATGAAATCATAGAAGATGAGACAGAAATCATCAACTTAAAAGATAATCATTTGCCCAAAGGATTAACTCCTTTGGAAGATCTGTTTGACTCAAATGATATTCCATTTAGACCTAAAATGGAACCTGTAAAGGCTGATATGGAAGAATGCAACTTAGGAACCCCAGAAAATCCAAAAATGGTCAAGTTGTCCAAGTCTCTTCCAAAATATCAGAAGGTTAAATATGTTGAACTATTAAAAGAATTCCAGGATGTTTTTGCCTGGAGTTATGAAGACCTCAAATCTTATGATACATCTATCATTCAACACACTATACCTTTGAAACCTGATCAGAAACCTTTTAAACAAAAGCTTAGAAGAATAAATCCTGTTTTATTACCCTCAATTGAAAAGGAAATCAAAAGGATGTTTGAAGCAGGGATTATAGCTCCTATCAGATTCTCAGAATGGGTTTCTAACCTGGTACCAACAAGAAAGAAGACAAGAGAAATTAGATTGTGTGTCGACTTAAGAAATTTGAATAAAGTTTCTTTAAAAGACAACTATCCTCTGCCGAAAATGGACCACATTCTGCAAAGGGTAGTAGGATCTTCGAGAATATCACTACTGGATGGATTTTCAGGGTACAACCAGATTCTGGTTCATCCTGATGATCAGGATAAAACAGCATTTACCACACCATGGGGTACGCTTAAATATGTCAAGATGCCATTTGGGCTCAAGAATGCAGGAGCTACATTTCAAAGAGCAATGGATATTGCTTTTGCTAAAGAGATACATGATTTTCTGGTTATTTACCTAGATGATTTGACTGCTTTTTCTAAAACAGATCAAGAACATTTAAATCACCTACGGCAAATATTTTTAAAGTGCAGAAAATATGGAATTTCTTTGAATCCTAAGAAGTCATTGTTTGGTTTGGAAGAAGGAAAGCTTTTAGGACACATTATTTCTAAAGATGGCATTAGGATTGATCCAGAAAGAATTCAAGCAATTTTGCAAATACCCCACCCCAGAAACATAAAATAATTGCAAGCATTCATAGGAAAAATAAATTTCTTGAGAAGATTCATTTCTAGTCTAGCAGAGTTACTTAGATTACTAACTAACATGTTGAGGAAAGATTCAAGAATTGACTGGACTGTAGAAGCCAAACAATCATTCGAGGAAATTAAAATGGCTTTAACAAGAACACCAGTTCTGACCAGTCCTAAATTTGATAGAGACTTTATTATTTTTTCATTTGCTTCTGAACATACTGTTGCAGCTGTTTTACTTCAAAAATATGACCAAGGGTGTGAAAATCCAATAGCATTTTTTAGTAAAGCACTGAGGGATGCATCTCTAAAATACAATATTATGGAAAAACAGGCTTTTGCATTGGTAAAAGCAATCAAAGATTTCAGAGTTTACATATTATATTCTCATGTGATAGCATATGTGCCTAATGCAGTAGTTAAAGATATTTTGACTCAAGATGGCATATAAGGTAAACGAGGTAAGTGGATAGCTACCATTTTGGAATATGATATTGAGATCAAGCCAACAAAACTTATAAAGGGCCAAGGTTTAGCACAACTTATGACAGAAACCAATTGCCAAGCCTTAGACCTCAATGAGCTGGATAACGAGCAGGAGATGGCGACTCCTCAGATCAGTCAAGCTTTCCTAGATTCACCCTGGTACACTGATATAATTCATGTTTTATTAAACCTGCAAGCTCCTCCAGGGTTGTCCAGAACCAAAAGAAGATTTTTAAAAATGACATCTTTGAAATATTGTATTTTAGATAGCACTCTATTTCGGAAAAATCATGAAGGAATCTTGTTGAATTGTCTCTTAAAAGATGAAGCTGATAAAGTGCTTAATGAATTTAATGCAGGGGATTGTGGAGGAAATCTCTACTGGAAATATACTGGAGACAAGATCTTAAGGGCTGGCTTTTACTGGCCAACTTTATTCTCTGATGTTAAGAAATTTGTAACAACTTGTCATAAATGTCAGATATTTGAGGGTAAAAGAAAGTTGTTACCTCTGCCTTTAAAACCAATTTCCACATAAAGACCTTTTCAACAATGGGGGTTAGATTTTATTGGAGAAATTCATCCCCCTTCTTCAGGGCAACATAGATGGATTTTAACTGCTACAGACTATTTCACTAAATGGATTGAAGCCATTCCATGTAGACAGTCTAATGATTCTGTGATCATAGGGTTTTTAGAAACAAACATCCTCTCAAGATTTGGCTGTCCGGAAAAGATTATAACAGATAATGCTGCTGCATTTAAATCAAAGAAAATGATTAATTTCTGCCATAAATATCATATTACTCTAGGCCATTCAACAGCCTATTACCCCCAGGGTAATGGACTAGCAGAATCTTCTAATAAAAGCCTTATCAATATCATCAAAAAGTTATTGGAAGAAAACAAAAAGAATTGGCACAAGAAATTAACTAATGCATTGTGGGCAGACAGACTTACAACTAAGAAATCTATTGGGACTAGTCCATATGAGTTAGTTTATGGTCTTGAAGTAAGATTCCCATCATCTTTAGGAATAAATGTTATGAAATTACTTCAGGAGGCTCAAGTGGAGCCAAATGACATTCAAAGAAGAATTAATCAAACAATCCACCTGCAACAAACCAGGGAAGAGGTATACCAAAGATCACAAGTCTTGCAGGAAAAACTAAAGAAAATGTTTGATAAAAGGACTAAATCAGAAGATTTTCAACTAGGTGATAAAGTCCTGAGATGGGATTCTAGAAGAGAAGAAAAAGGGAAACATGGAAAGTTTGATTTCTTGTGGAAAGGGCCTTATATCATTCATGCCTTGCAGGGAAACAACACTTAATTTTTGAAAGAGTTGGACAATTCAGAAGTTGAAGAAGGACCAGTCAATGGTCGAATGCTCAAGCATTATTTTGATCCCATTTACTAGAGTGTTTCAATGTTTCTAACTTGTACATAATATATTGTTTTTTGTTTTGTTTTTATTAATGCAGGTTGGATTGGATGGTGACTTCTTGGAATTGAAGCCCGAAGTGAAGGCCCTAAGTTCCAAAAGTTTCACTATCATATGTAAAATAAAGCTACCAGAAGAAGGAAGATTTCATACTTTCAGTTTGAAGACATTTTGAGGCATCTGACCTGCTGTTCTTGACTTTCCACAAGGAAAATCCATCCCCAAGTGGAGCCAGTGTTAGCCTCCTATATCAATAGGTTTCATCTTTCATGATTGTCTTGATGGAAGTATGGAATATGTTCAAACCTTCTTACTTGAGCAAAGGTGTTCCATATTCTTAAAAAACCAAAAAATAAAAAAATTTAAAAAATGTAAAGAGGGTATACCCTAAAAGAAAGATCAAAGGGTAAAAAGAATAAAAATGGTCAAAAAAGAGAAAGAAATGAACCCCAAGCAAAAATAGACCAAGGAAAGTGTGCAATTCAAACAACAAATGCTACTTACCATTTCATTTTTTGTAATAAATGTACAAAAGTGTACTTGTCAAACCTTTTGCCACAATTCATGAATAAGCCAAACTCGTTTAAACTTGGCTAGTCATATTTTAATTTCATGTTGTAGATTAGAGGAATAAATTATCTAGTTAAATGTACTTAATCTTAAGGTATAAGTAGATAGGTAGAGTTAATAAAAGGTGCTCAAATAGCTCAACTGAGCCCTTAGATATTACAGAATTAGATAGATCATTTGTAAAAAAGAAAGATTGATAAGGGTTTGCAAGTTTAAATGCACCCTAATAAAGAAGAGAAAATGGTAGTGTTAAGTAGATAGGGTAGGTAGATGGTGCTGCAAAGTGTTATCTGATGAATGATGCTGCTACATGTTTTTGATCCTTCACTTTCATCACAAGTAATAAAGCAGGAAATACACTGGAAAATCACAGCAAGCAGAATCAAACTCATTAACTTCCCTCATCACTTTCCCCTCAAAATTTTTACTAATTTCCCCCAAAGTACTAAGGTTTTTGGAGATCAAAGGGGCTCAAGGCATTTCCTTGACTTCTGGAGGGACCGGACCCTCGGCCTAATGATCAAAAAGACCTAAGTACTTGAGATAATTCATCATTATAAATCATCCATCTTTAACCTTGTCCTAAGTAAAATCCCCTTTTACTTAGGAACATCATGCAAAATTCCATAAAAATCCCTCAAGATAACTTGCTATTCTAAGTTTAAGTGTTGAAGATAAGATATTGCAATTTACTTCAGAAGTTATCACTTTCTTAGATGTGCAAAATGTTTTGAGTTTCCTTGTCCTTTGCCATACTTACATTTAACTCTATTGTACTAAATCCCTAATAAAATACCTTATCCTAAGTATATAACTCCCTTTTCATAAATTTCCCAAAAACCCTTATATTATATAGTTTAACCAAAGTAATAATTTTCCCAAGTATTCATTAAAAACCCTGCTTTACAAACCCTTTGGTTAAATATATCTTTATACTATAATCCCGCCCTTATGGTAATTAAATAATGTTATTGGTTACCATATAATAAAATCTATACATAAAAACTTTAAACATGCGATATGTATGTTTAAAACGCAAAAATATGAATAAAACTTCGGAGAAGTCTTGCGCCACCGTGGATTGTCCACCTGGCATTCCACCTAACCAAACCCCGCAGTAACCCATTTCTTACACATTCGGGATTAATTAGTCATCAGGACTAATTAAATAACCTTTCATCCGCTTATTAAATATTTCCCGGAGCGATTAAACAACGTTAAAAAGTGTTTAAAGCCCGACGGGCCCACATCCGAAACCTCCACCTATTCCCCCATCGCTGCAGCCGTCGGATCAATCCTCCGCAGATCAATGGTCCACGTGAACCCCGCTACCCCTCCTTTGCGAGAACGTTAATCAGCGGGGAACGAGCGGTATTTGAAAAGTCATACATCCACGTGGCAAACGTTCTGTGGAATCGCTCCCCCCGCGATCAATACCACCCTCGACCAAAAGCAGTGCGGGGACTTCCCGATTACCGCTTCCCACCCGACCTTGCACACGTCACTCCCGTACGTCGATGACGTCATCCCTCGAAAAAATAAAAAACTCTTTTTAAAGCCATTTTTTCCATATTTTTCCTGTTATTTCGTTATTCTGAAAATGACAGAGCTCCCGCTGCGATTTTCAAATTTCCACTGCAATTGACCAATTCACTCCAAGATTCCGCTGCGCCCGTGTTGAAGAATAGTCCTGCCATTACCTGTTACTTGTTAAAGAACCAGATTCTGTCTAAAAGCAGGTATTTATCCTTTTCCGCCCCGACTGCAAATAAAACTCAGTGTTCTTTGTTTTTCGCTGAAATAGTGGTTAAAAATCGTCACTGAGCCCTTTCCAGAAGTTTTAAGACTGTGCAATTGTTCCCTGAACCGGCGAGCTGTACCAATTTCCTTCATTTTTAGAAATCTTGCCCAGCCTGTAAGGAAAATCAAAACCTCCATTTTTAATCCACAAGAACCAAAATGGAGGCCCTTGCAGCTCTAAATATCACTCCATTGAATGCTCCTCACCGGGAATTAGACTATTTACCTTTGATAGATGAAGATTTCCAAATTAAAGACTTGGTTTTTGATGAAAGTCCCCTATTGAGTTACTGTCGCTGCAGAGACGAATACTCAAAGGGGCAAGATCTTATAGGGTTATGGGAATCCAATCTCCCAAGGTATCTCATCCCTTCAGTTGTTCCATTCCCAGAAATCATCCATTATTGCCAGGAAAACTATGATCCCGCACGGAGGGCTGTAATAGCTCCTGATCAAAGTATTATGTTTCCCATCACTCCCCAGGCTATCAATGCCATGTTACACTTTGAACCAGACCAAGAATTAGCTCCATTGTCCATAGAAGGATTGATTGAGAAAACCAGGCAATTAACCCCAGAAAAGCTAAAATCCATGTGTCAGCATTTCATGTTACCTGAGCATCAGCCAAAAGGGTCTCCTCCCTATGGTTTTTACTTTTTCAATACATTGGGAAGGCTCATTGTAAATATTATATCTTTTGTCTTAGGATTCAACACCAGTGAATATGTTGATGAGATAACCTTGGCTTTGCTATCCATTTTTACTCCTGGGCAACCTCCTGAGATTAAATATGATTTTGCTTCCTTCATAGCCAACAAGATCCATGATCAATTCATAAGGCTGGACACTGAAAAGGTTTTTAAGTACTCCTCAGTTATCTATCATTTCATGATCTACTATCAGTCAGAAATATTCCCTTTCCCTGTTCAAAAACTTGATGCCAAGGGAAATCCCAGGTCAGTCATATTTTGGTCCCCCATCATTCATTCTTCCTCCGATTCTCCCTACTCCTACTCTGAATTTATTGATCATTTTGTTTATCCTGCAACAACATTGTTAACAGGAATTCCTCCCCCAAGACTCAGTAATGAAATTAGAAAGACTTTGCAACTGTCAAAGAGTTATAAGGTTGGGGATTGGTATTTGTATCAAAACCATACAGTCATCAGGATTTATGGATGTGAATTACATCCATTCAGGTTACCCAGATATGTACCAATGAGGATTTTTGCCTTGGAATACTTCAGGCAAATGAACAATTCAGATGTGATCCATTTTTTTAATGTAAAGAAGAAAGCTCAATTAAGGATCAAAAGTCAATTAGGTCCTTTCATCTGCAACTCTAGGGAGGCCGAGAGAGAGGCAGAAAATATATTACAGAGAAAGTTCCAAACATCTTTCCGATGGGTTCCTTATGACCCAGTTGGTTTTATTTGTGAAAAGAGATTAAAGAATAAATCATCCCCTTATATACACCACAAGATTCCTGATCTAGAACAGTATGCCAATCAAGATGAATGGATTGAAGGAACACTTGTTGAGGAAGAAAGTGAAGCTGACAAAATGAATAAAATTATGAAAGATGTTGAGAAGAACTTTGACCTAGAAACGTGTGGTCAAATGCAGGTACCCTACATTGGCACATCTTCAGCAACAACTCTACAGCAAGCTTTGCAGGAAAATAGTCCATCAGTAGCAGCAGAACCCAAGGGTAAAGGAAAAGAACCTGTAGTTCAGGTCATTGAAACTTTGGTCATGGCTGAGAAACCACAAACTTCCAAAACACCTGAACAATCACAAGTTTCTCCTACTCAGGCACAACATCCACAAGTTCCAGAGTTGCAAACTCCATTAAATGTGGAAATAGGGAAGAAGAGACAGACTCCAGATACCACACCTCCAAAAGGGGCCTCACAGGTACATCAAACTAAAAAACACAAATCAGATCCACCTCCAGATGTAGAAATTATAGATGAAGTATTTGATGATGGAAGGGAAGATAGTCAGCAAACTGGCACAGCAAGTGAAACAAACATAAGCCAGAAAGGGAAAGCGTTACAAAATCAATTAAGCACTGAGGTATCCTCTTTCAGACCACCAAAGACAGACACTGGAGATATTAAAAGAACCTTCATTAATATTAAAACAAAGAATGATCCAATGAAAATGAAGGTATATGATCAGTATATGAAGATGGCTCCCCAAAATCAAGAAAGGCTAATGTCAGCATTTGACCTGTCACAAGGCAAAATGCTGATGAGCCACTTCAAAACAAAGGTGCCAAAGCCCACTTCCACAGACACATCGTAACAAATTTTGAAGTTAAGTGGCAAAGGATATCCATCTCCTGGACCAGATAGAGCTGCTGCTGCATAAACTCGGGGAAATGGGTCTATTCTACTCTCACCAACAAGGACACATGTGCCTATAACGCCGCAAGATTCTTTTAATAACACTACTCTACACTGAAAATTGAGAAGGCCTCCTGCTGTGCCAAAGATAATAGAATAAAGTCTTTTAGAGGAAATAATCAATGGGTTTGGGTCATAATCCCAAAGAAATTAAAGGTATTGAGGCATTGATAAAGAAGAAAGAGGATGATATAGCCGCACTCGTAAAACAATAAAATTACCACTTTGAGGCACCCTCGCACTCCAAGAAGTTATAAAAGGTAATTCACAGAAGAAATATTAATGGAGTTACTTAAATATGATCGGAGTGACTAAATGAAACAAGAGAGGGAATTGAAAAAAGTATCACAGAACAAAAAACTATCAGACTTCAACAACAGTATGTTAGACACAACTTCATCTCATGAATACTGCTTGATTTCTCGAGGACTTAAAACAAATGGAGAGTTTGCAACTATGGGTCACGTAACTCAAGAAAAACAAAATTACAATTAGTAAAAATTGGGAGGAAAAATATGACACAAATGAAAAAGATAAATACATAACACCAAAGAGATAAAAAGGTTGGAAAAATTGTTCAAAGCTGAAAAAGATCTTTCATTGGAGAAGCCTTTAAATGAAATAAATGACATTTTGGGGTAACATCATTGAATTAATAAAGGGTATTTGGCTCTCTATTCAAGCTATTTTTGAGCAAAATGAGTTGGTTAAAATCGCTCAAGAAGAAATAAATTAACTTAAATGAATCGAGAGGTGCCCGAGCAGTGCCAATCACTATTCAATTTTTGAATTTTTAACAAAGCAACAAATTGGCAGTTGTTAGGAATTGATGATAGACAAAACAAATTGAAGTAAAGAGAGTTTTCACCAAGAGGACTTTCATAAAAATTGAATAAGTGCATTTACATTTTGGTTGATATCAACATTTTCGTAGAGAAATTTCTCAAGCTTTGTTGGATAGTGGGTTACCGTTAAGTCCCATGCTCACAGAAGATCAAATAATAGGACTTGGAACCTATGTGAAGAGAATAAAGGCTCATGCTGTGGCTGTACCGTTTGTTCCCGCTAGCCTGCCGGGGAATCGACATTACCAACCGGAAAAGTATCTATGATAAAGAGGAATTTATTTTATCCGGAACATGAAACAGCATCTATTTCCGAATGAGCCTACCTTTTATAAACTTACTCATGTGTATGAAACTTAAGAAAGCTCGAAGAACTATGATACCCGATGATCCATGGTGGAGGAGAAATGTTGGAAATTTTATGAAAAATTATCTTCAACATGAGAATTTTATCTTACTATTATGTGAAAAGCAAAAGGAAAATGATATATATCAGAAAAGGTTAAAAAAAGAGTATCCGTGAATAAAGAGTGTCCAACAAGCCAAAGAAATACCGCAAGGACAAGACAGAAGCCCTGTTTCAACACTTACCTCAAAGACATCCACGAAGAAAGGAATGTACACTCAGCTTGCTCATTATTTTATCCACGGCAGACCATTTGCCTCTCTTGTTTGTTTTAAATTATGCTTTAAGCCGCCCTAGATTATTGGCTAAGATAGTGTAAGATTGTTTAAGACATTGGGTAAGTAACAAACCTCAAAGAGAGTGTTGAGGTGGATTCTATTACTCTCTGTAACATTGAGATTTTCTTAATAAAAGCATTTCTTGGAGAAATTTATTCGTGGCTTACCTGATGATTACTAAAGTAATTTGACTGGTTGCAGATTCATAAGTACTATGCTCAATAAGTTTTTACCTTGTCTTAAGTTTTATATTAGTTTATAATATCATCATATCCATTTCCGAATAATTTATATAAAGGATTGAACTGTAATTTACTTAATTGTACTCGATTTCGTATGTGATTGTTCTTACTGTTTTCTTCTCGAATTAGTTATAAGCATGAATTCTTAAATGCTCTCGCTTCGCTAATTTAAATATCATGGATTACTGGTGATAAAGAATTCCTTCATTTCTCTTTGTTTGTAGTCATCTCATTTTCTTTTTGAACATGGTGAAAGATTCTTAGTCATTTTTCATCCCTTCAAGATTATCCCATCCACTTTAAATTTAAGATTGTTCTCTCCATTGCCTAGCTATCTTGCCCTGTAATACCATCTTGTGTTTAGAATAGAAATCCAAAGAAACCATCCTTTTGACTCCATAGCCCAATGGACTCAAAGCTCTCAACCTTTGCCTCTTAGTTTGTGATTCCACTCATTTTCCCAAAACAAACTTTAAATCTATAACTAGCCTAAAACTTTCTAAGAACAAAGTTAAATTATAAAGAGAGAGTTCTCCTCTGATGCGTATCGGGCTAGATTCTCGTATCTAAAAGGTTGGTTTGTGGTTACCTCTGTATACTTTCCTCTACACAACTTCTAGGGAAACCCGAGGGATAATGTAAGAGTATAATATTGTGAAAAATAATGAAGAAAACTAGGGAAAATATTTCACTACATGAACTTAGAAAATTTGAAACAACAACAGAAAATGATACTTAGAGAACTGAATGCAGTTCCTATGTCACCCTTACCTACAGCTGTTGTATCTTAGGTTTCTAAAGGCATGGAAAACCCCCAACTTCTTCAAATAAAGTTGATCCTACATATGTCATCATGTTCGGTGACTGATCTAATTCACATACACCTCCTTTCCTATTAACTTATGAAATTTTCAATAAAAACCTTCATAATTGTTTGATTGACTCAGGAACCTCTTCCAATATATTGCCAACAAAATTTTGTGCTAAGTTGAACATAACTCCTCAAAATTTTGCCATCCACATAGTACAACTTTACAAAACTAAAGTAGAGGTCTTAGGGGAG
Source organism: Pinus albicaulis (assembly GCA_034641835.2). Classification (NCBI taxonomy): domain Eukaryota; kingdom Viridiplantae; phylum Streptophyta; class Pinopsida; order Pinales; family Pinaceae; genus Pinus; species Pinus albicaulis. The sequence goes on from JAXQQM020070906.1 coordinate 62,416, forward strand.
ACAAATTCAGTCAGCATTAGACTTTCATCAAATACAAAATTCTGTCAAATAATAGATATAGTGGTCGCTGACATTCCTGAATATTACGGTATAATTCTAAGTAGAGACTGGTATGAGAAACTCCATGGATATTTTTCTACAGATTGGTCTCACATGTGGCTTCCTTACAATGGGAAGCCAAATCAAAGTTGATTTGACCGAGAGAAACACCTTAAACATATAGTGATTTAATTTGAAGGTGATAACGAGCCAATAGCATTCAATAACAACATTATTGGGAATTATTTGGCTGAATCATTTTTAGGGAGCTTTAATGCTCAAAAGTTTCCCTTTTTGGATAATGTTTTCATCTCACAGATTGAAAAATTTTCACAAACATATGCTTCCAAGTGCAAAAATTTTAGTAAATAAACCAATAATTAAAAATTTATTTTGGACTTTGTACTTCGATGGTTCCAAATCTAATGATGGTCCAGTAGTTGGTTGCATTTTGATCAACCTAGAAGGAGAAAAGACCACGTTATCTTGCAGATTAGAATTCGAGTGTACAAATAATACTGCAGAATACGAGGCATTTTTTCAAGGATTATACAAAGAAATTGACCTCAACATCAAATATTTGTAGGTTTTTGGAGACTAAGAAATTACCATTAGACAGGTAAGAAATACTATCCATTGCCTTTCTGAACATCTTAAACATTATCAATTATTAGTCCAAGATCTTACATCTCATTTTTTGGGATTTAATATTTCTTCTGTACCTAGACTAAAAAATGCTAGTGCTGATCTGTTAGCTAATGTTGCATCAAAACTCATACCATTTGAGGATTTTAGTTCTGATAGATTTTCCGTTGAACTAATTTTTAAGCCATCTATTCTTGAAAATGTCACTAATTGGCGAGTTTTCAACGATGATTATGATATTGTAGAACTCCTAACATTAGAAGGATCGTACGATGACTAAATCATAGATGAAAATGAGTATGACATTCATTTAAAGAAGAACGTTGACTAAAATACAATACCCAAAGTTGTAGTCAAATTAGAATATCGCCAAAATCCAAATTTCAAATCTGAAATTTGAAATAGTAAACCTTGGAATTGATGACAAACCTAAGAATATCAAGCTAGGTCTCGATCTGTCCTCTAATGAAATATTATCATTCATTCAATTGTTAAAGAAAAAAAAAAGTATATTTTCTTGGTATTATTCTGATCTCAAAACTTATGATACCTCTGTTATACATCACTCCATACCTATGATTTCTAATGATAAATCAGTGCAACATAAACCATGGAAAATTCATCCAAACCTCGAGAATCAAATCAAATCAGAGTTGAATAAACTCCTAAATGCCAAAATCATATTTCATGTTAGACATTCAAAATGAGTATCCAATTTAGTGCATGTTAGGAAAAATAATGGTGACATTCGTATATGCATAGATTTTAGAAATTTTAATAAATCATGTCAGAAAGACAACTTTCCATTTCCAACCATGGAATAAGTACTATAGTCAGTAGCTGGAGTCAGTAGCTGGTTTTGAGCTCATGTCTTTTCTTTATGGATTTTTGGGATATAACCAAATCTTAGTTCATTCAGTTGATAGATTGTAAACCATGTCTAGAAATAAATGGGGAACATCTTCTTATCAAAAAATTCCATTTGGTTTGATTAATGTAGATGCCACATTTCAAAGAGCTATGGATATAGCCTTTAAAGGACTCATTAAAAAATCAGTTGTCGTTTTCTTGGATGATATCACTATCTATTCCAAGAAGAGAAGCAGTGATTTAAATGACCTTAAGCAGATCTTTGAATGATGTATGAAATGTGAGATCTCACTTAATCCAAAAAAGCCTTATTTTTCTTTAAGAGAAGGTAAGATTTTAGGATTTGTCGTATCAAATAAGGGTACTTATATCGATATGAAAAGGGTTAAGGAATTTGAGAAAATCCATTTACCCCATAATAAGAAATCAATGCAGTCTTTCCTTGGTCAAATAAATTTTGTAAAGAGATTTGTCCCTCGCTTTTCACAAATAATTTTACCTTTAGAGACTATGATTAAGAAAAATTCAGTTTTCAAGTAGGGTCACAATGAAAGAGAAGAATTTTATCTAATCAAATAAGCTATTATTAATGCTCCATCTCTGAAAACCCCCAATTTTTCCAACCATTTTTTTTTTATACACATTTGCATTAGACACATTATATGCTGCCATTTTGACACAACTCAATGATCAATAGATAGAAGCACCCATATCATTCTTTAGTTCCATTCTACACGGCGTTGAATTAAATTACTCCGCTATGGAAAAAAAAGAATTTTCTATCTTCAAGTAAATAAAGAATTTCAAACCATTTCTCCTTAAAACTCATACCAAAATCATAGTTCCATTTCCAAGAGTAAGGAAATTATTGATGCAAAGAGAAGTAGGAGAAAAAAATCCATCTGGGTAACTGCACTGTAAGAATATGATGTTGAAATTAGACCAGCTAAAATTGTTAGAGGTCAAGGTTTTGGCAGAATGTTAACTGGATCATCCAACTTACTAGAAGAAGAAAATTCAAGTGCCGATATTAAATTATCTCAGGTAAGCCTCAACAATAATGAATCTCAATATGTTGATCTCGTTTTTTATTTTAAAAATGGATATGCCCCTATGCAGCTCAGTTACAAAAGAAAAAGAGCTTTGAGATTGAAATAAAAGCAATACTAAATTGTCAATGATGTTTTATTCAGAAGAAATTATGACTCTTTATTTCTAAGGTTCCTTGAAAAATCAGAGGCAGAAAAGGTTTTGCAGAAACTCCATGATGGACTAGCTGGTGGAAATTTTGGAGGAGACACAACAACACATAAAATCTTGCATGCTGGCTATTACTAGCCAACCTTGTTTAAAGATGTACACGAGTATGTAAGGAAATGAAAAACTTGTCAAACTGTTGCTGGAATACAAAGGAAACCTACATTTCCATTACATCCAATCAATATCGACAACCATTTAAGCAATGGGGACTAGACATAACATGTGAGATTGTTCCTCACTCTTCAAAGCAACATAGATACATCCCTACAATAACTGATTACTTTACTAAATGGGTGGAAGAAATTACACTAAAGGTAACCAATTCTAAGAACATTATCGAATTTATTGATCAATTTATCATTACCAGATTTGGTTTACCAACTGCCTTGATGTTTTACAATGCATCTTATTTCACAGGCAATTCTATGATAGAATTTTCTCTTAAAATAAGTTTCAAACTTAAGTATTTCACTAACTATTATCCCCAAGGAAATGTATTAGAAACACCAATTAATAAAAACCTCATTAGGATCATTAAACGAAATATTGATCAGAGTCAAAGAAACTGGCATAAATCTTTAACATTTTCTCTATGGATAGATCAGATAACACATAAAGCCTCAATAGGTACTTCTCCATTTAATTTGGTCTATGGGAAAGAATTTTTTCTTCCTACAAATGTAGTTATTCCCTCTGTAGCCCTGGTTCAATTTATTGAAGAAACTCCTTCTTCTTCTCTGCAATTAAGGCGATAAAAAATCCTCAAACTTGAATAAGAGATAGAGAAAGCCAAAATCACACATTCCCATCATCAACAATTACTTAAATATTCCTTTGATGCAAACTTTGTTAACACAAAATAATTTCAACTTGGAGACCTTGTATTGAAATGGGATAAAGCACATGAGGAAAAATGTAAGCATACCAAATTCCAAAGAATGTGGCTTGGACCACTTATAATTGCAAAACAAATCAGCCCATCAATGTTTCTATTGCAAGATTTATCAGGAAAGAAATATTCTCCGCCTGTGCATGGGCAGATTAAAATAAAAATAAAAAATCATAGGAGATAACCTATTCCATCCCCTGTACATTATTACCTTTACTTTTACTAGAAAAATAAAAGTTAAATAATATAACTATTGTCCTTGCAATAAAATCTCTTGAAATATTTTGATTTTTTGCTTTTATAAGTAGATATTGTCAAGGAAATAGTTAAGACATTTGAAAATTAAATAAGTTTTGACTCTCTAAAGTTTTCTTTTTCTACCAAAATTATTCATTCTTTGAGAAACTCCAACTTTATAAAAGACTTTTGTTCTACTATCAGTCAATAAAAACATATTTAACCAAGTAAAAGACTCTTTGTAGATAAGCATCTTCAACTCTATAGTTGTCATCCAGAACTTTTAAAGAGGAAATGATTCTCCATATCCAGTAAATTTTTCTCTTTTTAGAGTGTAATCCTAAATAATGTACTAAAACTTAAAATATGAGAGGTCTCATCAAGAGCCTGCTTACCATATTCATAGGGAAATAATTAGACTGACATTACCAATATTGATGAAGAAGAACCCGGATTTTCCACAATGTTAGAGAATATATGTTGACGTTTCGAATCTCCATGGAGATCCATCTTCAGGACGAATGAATGAAGAAATGAAAGAAATACTTAGGTCAAATATATAGAGAGAAATTTTTTTAAAGAGCCAACCAACAATAATATCTAAGAAATAATTAATTTATTTTTATTAATGTTTTTATTTAAATTAAAAATAATTAATTAATTAATTAATTCCTTATATTGAATATATTCAATTAATAATGATATATGTATATAATAATATCTAATAACTAATAATAAATAATACTACTTTTATTATTTATTTTAGAAACTTCTAATAATTATTTTATGTTTAAATTTTATTTTTAAATTTTTATTTCTTAAATAATAATTAATGATTATAAAATCTAAATCTAACTTTATTCCTATAATTTTAAGAAATAATATTAAATGATATATATTAATTTTTAGAATTTTAATAATTAATAGTCTCAAATAATAGTTAGTGATTATTATTTATTCTTAGAATATTAATAAATAATATTTAATTATTATTATTAATAAAACCTAAATATCTTTATAATTAGCTTATATTGTAAAACTCACATTTATCCCATAGATACTAATAATAATTATAATTTATTAATTAATTAATTTTAATGGAAATTAATTAATTAATAGGTTTAATTATTAAAAGTAAATAATGAATTATATGATTTTATAATTTTTATTAATTATATATCAAAGCTAGGTTAGAAAGTCCTAAACCCCTAGAATATAATAGGAAAGACCAAACCTGAGGAACTGTACCTGGGAGGTTGTCAAAATGGAGGAATAGATTTGACGAATTAGAGGACGCTAGTAGTCACTGATCTCACAACCTCCATCTCTATTAAGGTTTTGAGGATGCTTTATAATCTCGATTGCCTCTCTAATTTTCCTTCTCCAATAGTGATCTTCTCTTGCAATGATTATGGCATCCTCGAGACGTAAATGATGCTTAGTTTTTGCAAAGTGTTCAACTAGGGATACGGTACGAGATATTTCATATTTAATATCAATGCCATGCTCTTTAAGACGTTTTTGCAACAAACACCCTGTTTCCCCAATATAACTTTTCCCACACGAACATTTAATCTTGTAAACTCCTTTGAGTTGTTCATGACTTATACTATCCTTAACTGACAGCATACTTTGTCGGAGTGTTAAGCTAGGGCTGAGGTACGAGATCTTTCATATTTAATATCAACGCCATGCTCTTTAAGAAGTTTTTGCAACGAATTCCTTGTTTCCCCAATATAACTTTTCCCACACGAACAATGAATCTTGCAAACTCCTTTGAGTTGTTTGTGAATTATACTATCCTTAACTGACTGCATACTTTTCAGAGTGTTCATCTAGGGCTGAGGTATGAGATCTTTCATATTTAATATCAGCCATGCTCTTTAAGTCATTTTTGCAACAAACGCCCTGTTTCCCCAATATAACTTTTCCCACATGAACAATCAATCTTGTAAACTCCTTTGCGTTGTTCGTGACTTATAATGTCGTTAAATGACCACATACTTTGTCAGAGTGTTCAGCTAGGGCTGAGGTACGAGATATTACAAATTTAAAATCAACGCCATGCTCTTTAAGATGTTTTTGCAACGAATGCCCTTTTTCCCCAATATAACTTTTCCCACATGAACAGTCAATCTTGTAAACTCCTTTGAGTTGTTCGTGACTTATACTATCCTTAAGTGACCGCATACTTTTTTGGAGTGTTCAGCTAGGGCTGAGGTAAGAGATTTTCCCACACAAACAGTCAATCTTGTAAACTCCTTTAAGTTGTTTGTGACTTATACTATCCTTAACTGACCACATAATTTGTCAGAGTTTTCAGCTAGGGCTGAGGTACGAGATCTCGTACCTCAGCCCTAGCTGAACACTCCGAAAAAGTATGCGATTAGTTAAGGATAGTATAAGTCACGAACAACTCAAAGGAGTTTACAAGATTGACTATTCGTGTGGGAAAAGTTATATTGGGGAAACAGGGTGTTCATTGCAAAAACATCCTAAAGAGAATGGCGCTGATATTAAATATGAAATATCTCGTACCTCAACCCTAGTTGAACACTCTGAAAAAGTATGTGGTCAGTTAAGGATAGTATAAGTCACGAACAACTCAAATGATTTTACAAGATTGATTGTTCGTGTGGGAAAATTTATATTGGGGAAACAGGGTGTTCGTTGCAAAAACGTCTTAAAGAGCATAGCACTAATATTAAATATGAAAGATCTCGTACCTCAGCCCTAGTTGAACACTCTAAAAAAGTATGCAGTCAGTTAAGAATAATATAAGTCACGAACAACTCAAAGGAGTTTACAAGATTCACTGTTCGTGTGGGAAAAGTTATATTGGGGAAATAGGGCATTCGTTGCAAAAACGTCTTAAAGAGCATGGCACTGATATTAAATATGAAAAATATTGTACCTAAGCCCTAGCTGAACACCCCGACAAAGTATGTTTTCGGTTAAGGATAGTATAAGTCACAAACAACTCAAAGGAGTTTACAAGTTTGATTATTCGTGTGGGAAAAGTTATATTGGGGAAACAGGGCGTTCGTTGCAAAAACGTCTTAAAGAGCATGGCTTTGATATTAAATATGAAAGATATCATACCTCAGCCCTAGCTGAACACTTCGCAAAAAATAAGCATCATTTACGTCTCGAGGATGCCAAAATCATTGAAAGAGAAGATCACTATCGGAGAAGGAAAATTAGAGAGGCAATCAAGATTATAAAGCATCCTCAAAACCTTAACAGAGATGGAGATTGTGAGATCAGTGACTGCTGGCATCCTCTAATTCGTCAAATCTGTTCCTCTAGTTTGACAACCTCCCAGGTATAGTTCCTCAGGTTTGGTCTTTCCTATTATACTGTAGGGTTTTAGGGCTTTCTAACCTAGCTTTGATATATAATTAATAAAAATTATAAAATCAAATAATTCATTATTTAATTTTAATAATTAATCCTATTAATTAATTAATTAATTAATTTTCATTAAAATCAATCAATTAATAGATTATAATTATTATTAGTATCTATGGGGTAGAAAACTAAAGAATAAAATTAAAAATAAAATAGAAAGGGGTTTTACAATATAAGCTAATTATAAAGATATTTAGATTTTATTAATAATAATCATTAACTATTATCTATTAATATTATAGGAATAAATAATAATCACTAACTATTATTTGACACTATTAATTATTGAAATTCTAGAAATTAATATATACCATTTAATATTATTTATTAAAATTGTAGGAATAAAGTTAGATTTAGATTTTATAATCATTAACTATTATTTAAGAAATAAAAATTTAAACATAAAATAATTATTAGAATATTCTAAAATAAATAATAGAAGTAGTATTATTTATTATTAGTTATTAGATATTATTATATACATACATCATTATTAATTTAATTTATTCAACATAAGAAATTAATTAATTAATTAATTATTTTTAATTTAAATAAAAACATTAATAAAAATAAATTAATTATTTTCTAGATATTATTGCTAGTCGGCTCTTTAAAAAATCCTCTTTATATATTTGACCTAAGTCCTTCTTTCATTTCTTCATACATTCGCCCTGAAGATGGATCTCCATGGAGATTTGAAACGTCGACATATATTCTTTGACGCTATGGAAAATCCGAGTTCTTCTTCATCAATTGGTAACCACAAAAGCTTGAAAACTAGAATTACCAATACTGTATACCAAAATATGGTAATGGCTTGAGATTATTTTAATAAAAATACAAGGGGTTTCATCACGAGCTAGTTTGTTCAGTTGAATTGCAACCAAGACAATGGCTTTTAAGTAATAAAAATAAAATTTTATAAAAAAGTAAGCTATTTTAGAAAAAATGATAATAAGTATATAATTGTGGATTTATCTCTAAAAACTGCACTCTTACATGGATGGGACACAAAATTATTGTTGGTTAAGAGGTAACCTTGTCAAGGCTATAGATGCCTGCTGGAAGCGGAGGCTCTACCTGTGACAAATGGGTACATTTAAAAGTTTATCTACAAAATCCCGCTACTTCATATTTAAATTAAGTAATCACTGATATAGACAAAGGGATTTCATCTTTAAGAGGATATCAAATGAATTATAATTAGGTAAGTTTATTTTATTATTCAGAGAAATATTACTTATCTTAATTTTCATTCGATTTCTATTTTCTTAACTATTTTTATTTTGAAAGATTTAGAAATTTCAAAATTATGAGAGATAATTGGTTCTTCCAATGAATCACCAATTGTTGTACTATTCAACAACCCCCATTTATTTTTATAGTAATAATAAATGGGGACCCCTTAAAAAAAAAAATCCAAAAGTCTTAGCAAGTAAGATATTCCTTTTAAAAACCTTTTGTAATAAAACCTTAGATAATATTAATGCGTTGAGCTAAGTAACTTAGGACCAAGCACTTCTTGCTTTATCGCAATCCAAAATAATGCATATTAATCATAAATCAGAATCCTCGAATCGTGATCAATAAAACCCTTTTATAATACCAAATGTAGTGTTGAACTTTTTCTAACTTAAAATACCTTTAAATATTCCTTAAGTCTATAAAGCGCCTGTCTTAATGAAACGATCTTTCGCATAAGAAAAAAGACGCTCAAAAAGTCAATGAATATACCATGCATCGCAAATCACAAAACATAAACAACTTTTGAAATAAGATATCCCTAATCTTGCAACCTTGCGATGCTGCGATATTACGATATATTAACCCTGTGACCTTGCGATATTGCGACTTCACAGTATTTCGATATTGCGAGATATTACGATAGTGTGACTTTACTACATTTCGATATTGTGATATTTTGATTTATCGCAATCGCAAGATCGACATCGCACTTAAGTCATACCTAATTTGAAATATCATTAGGGATTTGTGATGCGATGTTTTGATAAGACTTGCAAGGAATCACACGTAGGTCTTAATGCATAATTAATAAAAATCAGCTATATTTACTCTTTTAAAGGGTTGAGAAGATTTATATATATTTACTCGTGTTTGTAATAAAAGTCTTGTCCTTATAGAATTTATTGTGATAATTGAGTTTACGCTTTCATTTTCGCTCTCAGTTTCATTCTGTTTTCTCTATTGCTCAAATTTCAGGAAACAACACTTAGAAATGACTAAGAAAGGAAAAATGACAATCGAGGCTACTGTATTTGAAGACTCACAAATGCATCCAATATTTACTGATACTACATGCAAAAAATATGGTGGAACTACACAGTGGGAAGAAATGTATAATTTACTGGAGAATGAAAATCCAAAGGTACTGGAAATGAAAGCAACAATCGACGCTAAAATCTCATCTGAGGCTTCCTATTTTGAAGCAACATGTTCTTTCCTGCACAGGATAGCTACAAGGCCCAAAATCCTGCCATGCATGGATATCATGAAGTGGATTATTGATAATGTGGATATTTCAGACAGGACATTCAAAAATTCAAGACAGGAAGTCATGGGGTCATTTACCTCCGACAATTTGTGTAGAATGTATCACTTGCCAGAACCTCAAAAGGCATATGAAAAATATTTCATTGAGAAGTTAACAAAATAAAATGAAGACTTGATATATGTTATGTAGACTTGGAGGTCTAGCTCCAACAAATCCAAGCGGGAGAAATCTGGTATGTGCCCAATTGCACCCTTACTAGCCCCACATAGTTATGTAGCTGCGATGATGTGTAGACTATTTGGAAAAACTAACAATACCAAGTTTTCCATGGAATGGTTCCATTGATTGATGTGGCTATTAATGCCACAATAATGAATTGGAGTAATGTTTTGTCGAATAGTTTGGCTAAGCCCATTAGACAGTACAAGCACAACATAACTGTCCCCACTCAGGTTATCCCTCCCTTTTTTATGAGTGCATATGTAATGGATGCTATTTGTTTTTGTTCACGATTTCCAAACATGGGTTGGAATTAGACTTAGAAAGAACCTACTCCCATCCATGTTTATCATAAAATTTTGTGGGAATCACAGTTTCACCCCCATTTAAAAAAAAAATTCAAATCATTATGCTACCAATTTATCCAATCATTTTTTATGTAAAATCCCCCAGACTTTCATAAGAAGAAAAGATAGACATCTTTCCAGTGGAAGGATGGTTTGGTGAAGAATAATTTAACCAGAGTTTTTGGGAGTATTGCAACTCCCCACATTCTTCCATATTATGTTCCTAATAAGCTATTGACAAGAGAGATTTCCTATCAAATAGTAGGGGAAGGTATTACCAAAACCCTCAAAGATATGAAGAAATCTATCTGGCCAATTTTTCCAGTGCAATGTGGTTATTTTTCATTATTTGATTTTGGAAAATAAATTAAATATATACATAATATTTCATGCTTGAATTTGGCTACTATGCCAGGAAGACAATATGACCCCAAGAAAGTCGCCCAAGACTTTACTACTATAGTTAAAATCAGACAACTCATTCATGAGAAAGATGAATTTGATGATCTATTTGAAAAAGATGGTACATTCTCACAAGTCTTAAATTTAACATCAATCAAATTGACCCCATATGACCTCAATCGTTTTCATATATACAATAATAAAAGATTGACAAGGGTCCCTTTGGACCTATTACAAATTGAGGAAACAAGAGAGCCTACTCCCAGCGTAAGTCTGGAGGAGAACTCCAATCACAATTCTGATCAAGAATCTCCAGAGAAGTCAATTCAAGGTTTATAACATTCTAAACAGCAATCTCAGAATCATGAAGCAAAACCCTAAAGAAGATTTTGAGAAAGATACAGGGAAAAATGTTGGAGAAATGACCAAAGAAACCTCGGCTGAAGAAAAATTGGAGATTGATTCTACACAGGTTCAAACACAAACGATTATAGTCAATGATATGGATAAATAATGGGAGAAATTAAGGAAAAATATCCAAGTATAGTAGACAAAGACAGGAATTTAAGGAACTTCTGGATTTCAGACCCCTAAAAAAAAACCACAAGTTACAAATCCAGAAGCAGATGTTGAAATCATCTCGACCTACCCCACTTCAAAAATTGTTTTAAGAATTGAAGAGATACCCCCTCTAGATATATTCTATATTCCAGCACATAAAGAATTAGTAAGAAGACATAAAAAGAAAATAAAATTGGATTCATCAGCAACAACTCCAAGGAAAAAATTAATGGATATAGTATGGAAATACACCCCCATTGATCCATCAGAAAATCTTACAAGGCTATCACATTTTTCAGGTGCTTATGCAACAAAAAAAATGGATAAGGTAGTAGAGGTTAGTATTTTTCCTAAAGATAAAGATGAAAGAATTTAGTTGTTGGAGCAACAACTTGAACAAGAAAGACAAAAAACTAATAAGCAAGCAGAGTTGTAGTTGGTACAATTTCAGAAAGATTTTGAGAAAATTAAGTTACAGCACGAGGCAAGCATCACAGAGAAAGATACACAGATTCAAAAAATGCAGATTGAAATGGATAAACTCAAAAATCATCCCCAAACATAAGAATTCATCAAAGAGACACTTGAATTAAACAGTCAATTGTCAAAAAAACAAGAAATATTTTGTCAAAGAATCTCAATGATCAAACCATATTGTGAAACAAGTGATACATTAGTCAATCAAGTGGTTGATCAGATATTATAGTATGAAGAGGCCGATAAAAATATTTCAGAGTTTATTTCTCGGCAAGAATCTAAAGAAGGAAGAAAATTCAATCTGCCAAAGTCTATTGAAGAATTCCACAAAGATATTGTATTCACAGATTGGGATATGCAATTAAAGCAAGCAGAAAGGGAAACAACTAGAGTAGATAGTATAGCAAGCAATATAACTGAAGCTATGAATGAAAAAATTCATAATATCAATCTAATTAAAGAATGCAAGCCAAGAGTTTTCCAAAACATCAAACAGTTAGAGAGACAGTGGAAAGAGATCGTTGAAAATAAAATTGAAGCATTCAAACAACTATCTAATATTGACCGAGAAACTTATGGTAGTTTCTAATAAAACCATACAGTCAATGGATGGCTTTGCGTTGTCTAACAAATTCCACTCAAAAGATGGTGCCACCACTCTTTGATGTTGTGTTTTCGGGAAAACTAAGATCCAAAGTTGGCCAACCATCCCATGTGAAGCCAATGATGGATATTTGTGAACTCAAGATATCAATGGTGAAGAAGGATTGTTCAACATGATAAAGCACATCATTATATGTTTTATTTTTTATATTTTTATTTTTCATATTTTAAGGAAGTTTGTTTGAAACCTCCTCATATTTTTATGTAATAATCTATTTTTGATACATATGTAATATTATTTAAACCTCTCTCACGCATTTAAAGAGGGGTCCAAGATTTTATCAAAAACACTTTGCAAAATCTTGCACTTTTGTGCTTTTGTGATTGTTTTGATGAAATATATGGAACGAGATATTCATTTTCTTGTATATTGAAGCATACTCGACTGAATTTTCATTTTTGTACTCTTAGAGTGTATTTGATTGAAAAGAAGTAGATCAACGTCGTTGATTTCATGAGTTGGACCTTTCATATCTGGTACTTCTATCTTTATGATTGAGTTTATTTTATGTATTAGCAATAATCTTCCTTATATTGTATTATGTATGAGATCTGAGTTATAATTTTTCATTAAGTCATTTTTGTATAATGTTTCAGCTGTAATTCCTTATTGAGTATGTGATCAATCAATATATGCAATATAGTTTCCACAATTATTTTGCCTAACTTTTTAGTCAAAATAATTATCTTTAATAGTTTCATCTCTTATAGAAATTGAATGATATTTATTACCTTTTGCATTAAGATATATTTGTAGATCACATGATTTAAGTTATTCCCGAGTATAGATTAAGATAAATATTATATTAAATGGAGGCATGTGTTTGTTATTTAAATAGATCATTTTTTTTAGTTTAAAAGCATTTTCCATTTCGCCTTATATCAAACCCATCATCATCATATCAAATCTTTGTTGGGAAACTGGTCCCATTATCCCTAATCAGAACCACTATACCAAACATAAAAGGAGTTGCTCCAAGGTACGAACCAGGTGGTTATCCCCCATTTTGTTGCAACGGAATTTTGGGGCTTCAACAGTTCTATAAGAAGAAGCAGAGTTTGACTCGATTTTCCCCAAAGAGAGGGATTTTTCCCTTGCTAAGAGCCTACATCTTGAGCCTTTTTTATTTTGATCTTCATACATTTATGATTTGGTAATTGCTTGATGAAAGAAGAAATAATAAAGAATTAAAGGCCAACACAAAATCACAAGTAATTATCAAGAAAAGAGGAAACCAAACCCTAATTTTTACCCAGATTGATTTCTCAACATGATTTCAGAGCTAAGGTGAAGGAATGACTACTTGAAGGTCACTATTTTGGAACTATCTTAAAGGAAGACATCCTTCAAGGAAGATCACATTAGTGTCTCTTATTAATGGAAAGCTACATGAAGAAGGGTCTCAAGACTCTTTGGAGTCTCTTGAAAGTTTCAAGGGAATATGTTATCAAGGTAATCTCCAAATTATCAAAAGGTGTCAAATATGGAGGATTCTTTTCCACTCTCACAGGTACTTTTGAAGATGATAACATGTGGATAATTGACAGTGGAGCCTCAATACACATGACAAGAGAATGTGGATAACAAAAAACTATATCAAATGGAACCACCTCTCATTTATTGGAGCTTGGAGAGAAGAATAGTTATTTGGTCAAAGGTGTTGGGTCTACATCTTTGGAGCTAGAAGGTGGTGGAAACATTCATCTTAATAACATACCCTTGATTTTGGTTTTGAAGAAAAATTTACTTTCTATTTATTGTCTAAAATATAAAGAGGATAGAATTTATTTTATAGATGGAAAGGTTCTTGTTTTGGGAAAGGATTCTGTTGATCAGTGGTTGTCATTGATGTCAACCCAAGCAGCACCAGGGGCTACCCGATCTTGCATGGGAATTTTGACTTGACAAATTAATCTATTCCGATCCAAGGATATTTTGGATGGTTTCTACTTGTCAAGTTGTTTCCGTTGATATATGGCACGCCACATAATTATTCACGGTTTGAGAGATATTCATGTTTGAAGTTAGTAACCCCAGTTAGTGGGCTAAAACCCCATGGGGTTGTGGCATGCTACTAATCATTGGTTTTAGTAATTGAATAGTAAATAATTGATAATTTTTTAAGCTCCTAAAATCCCTCCAATGTTCACTTTTTGAAGACCCTCTCAACCTAAGCATTTATATGAATTTTGACCCTCATATCCTCCTCATGTAAGGATTTTGCTACTTAAAACAAGTCATCGTGACATTTTCGCTATAAAAAAAAATTCTGTGATGCTTCAGATGCTGAAGAAAAACCCATTTGAACTAAAATCCTAAAGAAGTTCATGTCTAAAATTCAGATATTGGTTCACTATATTTTCGGAGATATGATCTGAGGAAGTTAGGATTTTTGCAAGCTCCCGAATTTCATGTCAAATAGGTGACCTTGGGAAAATCGTCATAACTTTCTCTCTGAGCATTCGATTCAAATTTCGTAAAAAATGACAGAAATAGGATGGGTTGTAGTTTTTTGGGTATCGTTTTTAGGACCAAAGGTTGAATCAGTGACACGTGTCACTTCGTACAATTTTTCTATAATAAACCGATCTATAATCAGGTCATCGCAGGAGATTGGGCATAACTATTTCTTGAAGAATATAATATTGATTAGACCTATGAGGTTGGAAAGAGGACTCAGAGGGCTACCACAAGACACAATTTCAGACCTTGGAGATCTGAAATTACATACATACAGTAGATTCCATATCAAGCTTCTAGAAGCAAAGAAAAATATGCATTCAAGGATCACTGAAGTAAGGACAACACATCAACAATCAAAGGAAAGTTTACTACAACAAGGTATGCATGATTAGTGTTTGAATTTTAATTTGAATATCATCTCTAACATTTTTTTTTGCAAGACAGTGTAAGTATTTTGTATGTATGTTTGATTGGGTTTTGTTCATAAATGTTGAGCGTATTTACATTTGAATTTTAAACTCTTCTCTGACCTATGGTTTGTAGGACAATGTAAGTATTTTTTTTTATATATTGGTTTGGGTCTTGTTCATTAATGCATGTGCAAGAAGGGGGACACAATAGGACAACTATAACACATAATAGAAGGAAAATGCAATGCCAAAGTACCATTACTTGAAGAAAGCACAACAATACCTCAACAGCTGCTAGTGTTCAAAGAAACATTGTCAAGTCAAGTATCAAGTCGTGTCAAAACTCAGTATTGTAAAAATCATCATTCTAAGATTGTAAAAGAGTCATTAATTTAAAAGATTCAATCTACCTAGATTTAGAGAGGCATTGTTGGGAGGTATAAGTGTCATTGTTGGATAATGTTATGGTTGGGTTGCATGTCATAGTGTGATTGGGTGATCGGTCTAGTTCAAGAAAATCATTGTGAATCATATTATATTGTGATCATTGTCCTTGGTACGAGATTCCACACTCTTGTCTTATTTCTGATCATTATAGCGTGGCAAGGAGATGTTATTTTGGTGCATGAAGTCACCTATAGGTTGGAGCCTGTGAACACTTCAGGGTGGTAGGTCGTTCTAGGATGTCGAGGCATCCATTCAGTTGACTACTAAAGAAACCGGGGCGTTGGGGCATCCTTCCAGTCGAAGATGGAAAATAATGCCTTTCTAGAATTCTAGGAATTCATACCTTTCATTTCAATTGGGGCTAAAGATTAAAGAATTTATTAGAAAAGTGTTCAGTGGTTTTTGACCCGGAGGGGGTTTTCCACCTAAAATTCATGTGGATATTGTGTTCTATTGTTTACTGTTTCTATTGGATAAACATCAATAATAATTGAATATTAACTAATTCTCTGAAAATATTTTAAAATGCCAATTGATAAGAAATATTGATTCCCCCCCCCCCCCCTCTCAGTATTTTCAACAGTTGGTATCAGAGCTTGGTTCGTTCAATAGTAGTCTAACAAATGGAAGGAGATCATGGAGTATACTAATAATATAGTTCCTTTTTTCAACGGAAATAACTATGCACTTTGGAGTGGAAGAATGCAGGTTCATTTTCTGGCACAAGGATACAAAGTATGGGAAATCATTGAAAAGGGATTTACAATGACCCATGATGAACAAGGTAAGAAAAATATGGTAAATGATGCAAAGGATAAAGATCTCATTATCATTGGACTTATCAAATATATCTTTCTTAAGGTACTATAAGGTACTGAGTTGAAAACCTGCTAAAGAAGTATGGGGCAAGATTGAGAATATATATGCAGGTGACTCAAACGTGAAACAAGAAAAGCTTCAAATTTACAAGGAAAAATTTGAGCAACTCAAAATGAAGGAAGATGAAAATATTGATGCATACTTACAACATGATGATGAAATAACAAATACATTGGAAGGTTTAGGAGAACCTATCGACACAAAAATCATTGTTCGAAAGATCCTTAGAACCTTGCCGACAAGATTCAACCCAAAGGTATCTGTCTTGGAATATAGTTCGAATATAGCCAATGTCAACAAAGATGAATTTCATGGAGTGCTTACGGCATATGAAATGAGGATTGAAGAAGAGGATGACACGTCTCACCTAGAAATAACATTCGTCGCATCCAAGAAAACTAGTAAGGACAAACATACTCCGAAAGCAAAAACTTGTAGTTGTAAGGAAGAAGATGAAGAAGAATTTGTAGATAAAATTTTCCTACTTCATGTGAAAAATGAGAACAGGTATGGGGAAATTAAAAGTTAAAATCCCATTGATATGTTTCGATTTTGGTGAGTTTGGGCACTTTGCAGCCAAGTGTCCTCACAAAAATGAGGTTGTTACAAAAGGAAAGAAAGGTTTGAGGAAGTTAAAAAAGCAAGGCAAGAAGAAATGGTTTAAGAAGAGTTTCTTCTCCAAAGAAGATAGCTCCTCATCCGATGAAGGCAGTGATAATGAAGAATACATCAATGAAAGAGTATTTTTTATGTCCAACAATAATAAGCAAGAATAATTTGACGAAGAAGAAGAGATGACTAAGGTTGAATTTCAAAATGAAGTGATCAAGGTTATCAAAGAGCTCAACGTCGAGAAGAAGCGCGTCAACACTCTTGAAGACAAATTAAATATAGAAAGGGAATAGGTCCTAAAAATTAAAATCAAGGTTGAAGAATACAAACGAGTTGAAGAATTGCTCAGGGAAGGAAAGAAACAAGGAAAGAGAGTCATTGGAAGTTGAAATATTTTATATACGAAAGCAAGTAAAAAGTGGAAAACTCTTCAAAAATACACCAACAGCTCCAAGGCATTGGAAGAAATCATTAGCAATAAGCGATAAAATAGTGAAAATATTGGTCTTGGTTACAAATAAGAATATGAAAAGGATCCAAGTCCTTCTATGAAAACAAAATAATATGGATATGCAAAATATAACAAGCAGGTAGACCTCCCAACACCCTCAAGATATCAGGACTCGCAAGAAGAACCATGGAAGGAAATTCCTCGAAGAATATTTCCTCCCAGGTATCAACCTATCTTCTATGGTCATTTTTATTCATGTGGAAGGTTTGGACATAGAGCTATATAATGTCCCTCCTATGTTTGGAATAAATACAATTTCGGGAGATCTTTCAGAAAGGGATATTTCGGAACTCAGCAAAATATTAACATATTTGATCATTTGAGAGATGATGTAGAATGTTAAAAATGTACAAATTTTGGACACATGGCTAACGATTGTAGACTTGGAAGTTCTTCGAAGGAATTCTTGCAAAATCAGAATGAACAAATATGTAAAAAGAAGATTGAAAAATGTGTTATCGCTCTCAAGGCTCAAATCAGCAGAAACGTTTCGTAGTTGATAGTGGTTGCTCAACTCATGTGACTAGAGATAGGAATAAGTTCATATCCTTGAAGGAAAAGAAGGATGGAACAATGTCTTTTGGAAATGATGGGTCTTCAAACATCATAGGAGTAGGTATAGTCACACTTGGAAGCAATAATGTATTAGTGAAAGGTGTTTTGTTTGTTGAAAATATGAATCACAATCTCCTCAGTGTTGGACGATCAAGGACGCATGATGCTATTTAACTCTAAGAAATGTGAAATCAGGAAAGGCAAGTTCGGTAAAATTGTGGCTATAGCAAGCCGAGATCCAAATGACATATATATTTTGGGTGAGACACCTAAAGGGTTCTTTTTGGCGAAATACGATGAAAGTTGGTTATGGCACAAACGATTGGGACATATAAATTTCGACAATTTGGTTAGGATAAAAAAGAAGAAAGCAGTAAGAGAAATGCCTAAAATTTCAAAACCTCCCAAGACAATATGTGAATCTTTTCGGCACAACAAGCGGACAAAAGTTGAGTTCATGACAAAAGAACACTTTGCATCATGTCCATTGGAATTAGTACATACTGATCTATGTGGTCCTATGAGAACAAAAGGTTTGGATGGAGAATTATATTTTATGCTAATGATAAATGCTTACACTAGAATGATAGCCATCAGCTTCTTAAAGAAAAAGACTAAGGAATTTGAGTGTTTTAGAACCTACAAGGAATTGGTTGAAAATTAAATTTATTTGAAGATCAAATATCCGAGATCAGATAGTGGCAGAGAATTCTCTTCCAAGGTATTTCAGTAGTACTACAATGAAAATGGAATAAAAAGGAAATTCTCAACAGCCAAAACACTACAGCAAAATGGAGTTGCTGAAAGAAAAAACAGAATCATACAGGAAATGGCTAGAACAATGTTAAATGATGCAATTAGATGATAAATTTCGGGTTTAAGAAATCGATACACCTATATTCATTATAAACAGAGACTTGCTAAGGAACAATTGTAACATGACTCCATACGAATTATGGAAAGGAAGTCTGGCTGACATCGAATACTTCAAAATATTTGGAAGCAAATGCTACATCAAAAGAGAAGATAAAAATTGGGCAAGTTTGATTCCCGTGTCGATGAAGGTATTTTCGTTGGCAAAAGGAAGGCTTATAGATGCCACAATATTAGGCGAAAAAAAATAGTGGAAAGCATAAATGTTATTTTTGATGAAGATTGTGTTACAAAGGATGACGATGAAATTTTCCCTTCAAGAAAATCTGAGGGATATGAGGGAGAATTTGTGAAGGATGAAGAAGAAGCTCCAGAACAATACCAATCAAATAAGGAAACAACATTCAACCAAGAGGAAATAAGAAATGATCAACAGGATGTACAAGAAAATTCTCCAAAAGCTTTAAAAGAATGGTGTCAAAAGAATCATCTATCAAATCAAATCATCAGCAACATAAATGAAGGAATTGGAACCATAAGAAGTCAATAGCTTCGTTCATCACAACAAGCCGACCTTTCTTTTTTAGCAACTTTTGAGCCTACAAATTTTGAGAAAGCTAGTCAAGATGAACACTGGGTAGCAGCTATGAATGAAGAACTGGATCAAATTGAGAAGAACGATACTTGGGAATTGGTTCCACGACCAAAGGATAAAATTTTTATTGGAACTAAATGGGTCTTCATAAACAAATTTAATGAGGATGGACAAGTTACCAAGAATAAGGAAAAATTAGTCTGCAAAGGATATGCACAAGTTGAAGGAATTGATTTTGAAGAAACATTTGCTCCCATTGCCAGAATGGAATCTATCATAATGTTTCTCACTTATGCATGCTCAAGAAAAATCAAGGTCTACCAAATGGATGTTAAGTTAGCCTTTCTAAATGGTGAATTGGAAGAAGAAATTTACATTGAACAAACCGAAGGTTTTCTGCTCTCTGAGAAGGAAGACTATGTCTGCAAATTAAAAAAGGCACTATATGGTCTCAAGCAAGCTCCTAGAGCTTGGTATGCTCGTATTGATGGATATCTACATCAACAAGGATTCAAGAAAGGAGGCACCAAAAACAATCTCTATGTGAAAGTGGATCAAGATAACCTAACAATTATCGAGGTATATGTAGACGATATAATTTTTGGAAGCAATGATGACATATTAAGTAAAAAAATTTCCCCAAAGATGAAAATTGAGTTTTAAATGTCTCTACTTGGCGAATTGGCATACTTTTAAGGGCTTTAGATATCTCAGCAGGATAAAGGAATATTTATATATCAAACCAAGTACATCAAGGAAATGATCAAGAAATTCAAGATGGAATATTACAAGCCTGTCCTTACCCCAATCGTAACAGGTTGCAAGTTAATTTTAGATGATTCTTCAAAGGATGTGGACCATAGTTTATATATATCTATAATTAACAGTCTTCTATATGAGACAACTTCTTGGCTAGACGTAATTTAGGCATTTGGACAAGTAGCAAGATTCTAAGAAGCACCAAAAGAATCTCATATTATTGTCGTCAGAATAATTCTCTGATATCTTAAGGGCACAACAGAATATGGTTTATGGTATCCCAAAGGAAATAATCTAGTTATCCAAGCTTATACAATTGCAGATTAGGTAGGAAGTGTTGATGATCAAAAGAGTACCAGTGGACCAACATTATATCTTGGTGGTTTCCTTGTTTCATGGTTAAGTAAAAATCAGTCTTCAATTATTGAAAATTCAACAAGAAATGTGTGTCTAATTTAATTTTCCCTTTTAATTAAATTGGACAATAAATTGTAATCTTATCTCATAATCACTTGTAATAGTTAACTGAGCATGATAAACTCATTTAGCTCATGAAATTTTAGTTAAGGGTGGTTGGTGAGGCATGCAGAGTGATTCTATTTGTTTTAGAGTCCAAGTTGCAGTTAGTTTATTAGTTTAATGCATGAGAAATCAGTTAACTTAATTAATTGAGTTAAAATAAGTTTACTAGTTGTAACTGATCATTGCACTAGTGAGATGTCAAATGAATTAAATAAGATTTAATTCACATGCAGTGATCTGTCAAGTAAATGATGATTTACTATTAATAGCTACATGCATGCCAGTTCTGATGAATACCTAGTTGAGATAGAGGTTAAAGGGATGTTAACAATCAGTTGTATTATTAGAAAAATGCCTACATGCAGTAATACACCCATAGGATTTCCCATGAGCATTGTGCAGTTTTGGAAGGCTGAAATTCCTAAAGAATAGGGATTTAATTCTACAAGAATTGTGCAAGAAAGGCAGGCTAAGCAGAGGCAGGAAATTGGCTAAGTGTTGGTCAATTTTGTCTAGATCAGTGTGAGACAGTTGGTAGAGTGCATCAGACTCTTGTGAGAAAAGTGCATTGTATTGTTCCATGATTCCTTGGTTGAATATACAATAGAAGATAGAGGGGTTTTGAGCAGCAAGCTTTCCCTAGGAAAAATATATGTGTTGTGGATTTATTTGATTCTTTCTTTTACTTGGTGTGAATGGCGATCGTGTTTATTTTTCGCAATTAATTTGTAGAAGGATTTAGTATATTCTTTAGCATATCGCATGATCGAATTGAACCCATTGGTATACATATTTTTTGTATAATTTCTACATCAATCTCATTATCCATAAAGTAAGTAGAATATTTCGTGGCGACCGCTTGTTGTACTCAAGTTCTCTGTGGATGAAGCAAACTTGAAAAAAAATATTCAAGTCAAGTTTGATGAGTGTCAAACCTAGAGGTAACTCCTCAAACTGTGTAATGTGTATTAGCTGAAGAATGTACATGCTCTTATAGATGGGAGGTGAGGCTATTGGGATTCAACTCCCAATGACTCTTGGCCTTCCTTATTTCCTAATAATAA